>VWZX01008732.1:409162-521662 GCA_013399015.1 Galbula dea | reverse complement strand
TTGGCTGAAAAATGGGATTAGAAAGCAATGTTGAAAGTGTCAGTGAGTAAAGCCATAAAATTTATGTTGCATTATAACACCTTACTAAAGTTGAAGAATTTATTCCTGTATTAGTGTCTCAGAATGTATTGCACAGCAGAAGAACAATAAACATAAGAATTAGGAATAGGTAGTCTCAATACTTACAAATTGGACAAATGAGAAAGTAAACAACTTCAGTAATAAAATGCTTTCCTGTATTTAACTTTAATGGCACATCATTGTGAAAAAACCTGGTTTGAAATTTAAGTCAAAAGTATTTTGATGGATGCAGGAGGTTGCTTACAAAACTTCTGTTTGTTCGTTTGATGGTCTAGAGCCACCAATGTTTTCACAAGTAAATATTCCCTAGCATTTAGAAATCTACTACTGCATATGACACTTACTTCTGTAAGGAGCCATCTTTCTCTTAAGAAGCATTGAATTTTAAGCAGACTGGCAAGAATTAGAATAAACAGTCACTTGAGCATAGACTTTTACTGTCTTGTAGTGTAATAATGAGGTTAAGCCTATAGTTCACTATTAACTCAAATTTGTGCTACAATGGAAAAGCATTCCTTATCTTGTTTATTCTTTTTGTTAATAAACTCGTTTATTATTAACTTTGCTATTCTCCTTCCTCTTTTCTCATTGTCTTTTTCCTATTGACTGCTCTTCTGCCAGATCAGTTTCACATTCCAGATTACTATACACTCTGCACAAACACTTTTAGTGGCGTGACAGAAAGAATGTCATGAGGGTTAGAGGTGAGTACAATGTGAACAGTAACACTGCAAATATCTAATAGAAGCCTAAACTGACTGAAATAATACTTGAATGCATATAGAAAAATAATACAAAAGAGAAATAAGTAGACCATGTTACCTCTGTATTTAAAACAGCTGTAACTGGAAGAGCAGTGAAGATAATCAACCTTTAGAACAGCTGATTTTCAAGCAAAGAACATTTTAATATAGGCAAGAAGCTCCTTTCTGAAAGTCAGAAGTCTAACTATAGTCACTCTCTGTTTGCAGTAAGAATTCATTCAAAGAAATTCTGTGCATTGGTTTTGGTAGAACATTGTATTAGTTTACAGAGAACACTTTCTGGCCTTATTTTGTGATACTATCAATTTGTTCTGATAAATGTATAATACTTTTCTAACACCTTACAAAATTTTTAATTCAGTCGTTTTCTGAGTAATTGATTTTCATGGAAACTGATTCATTACAGAGATCAAATAGAAGAGTTTTTTCCTATTATAACATTTCATAGTTGAAATAAGGTTCTGAATAAAATTTGTGATGCCAACCTCATGAAGAAAACCCAGTTGGGTAACTGATGCAATAAAACACAAAACAATACCACCGGTACACTTAACTTATGAGAACAAGACTAAGTGTATTGACTCCAATATCTCAAGTTTACCAGAAAGTTAAGGCCAACTTAAGATTTAAAATACAAAGACTACTTCTAAGAAAATTATTTACTAAAACTGGTTTCCAGAGGATGTACGAGTTTTGTTCTAACAAAGGCAACACTACTGGAACAAGCTTTCATATATAATATTCCTCAGGATTCCAACAGAATTCCCTTTTTTTACATATATTTGAATCTGTCTTTAACTGAACAACAACTTTTTGTAGTGCTGAAATTCAGATTATTCGAGGTCCCTTCCAACTCCTAATATTCTGTGATTCTGTGATTATCTTTTTCATATATATTTTGTTAAGGACTGTTTTGATATTTCATATCTCTAAAACTACAGACAAGCAAAAAAATGTTTTATTCTGAAATTTACTTTTAGTAGAGTTTAGTAAGTAGCTACAAATTGAAGAATTCATTAAGAATACCATAATCAATCAGAAAAAAACAGAGGTAACAGCCATAAATGCCCCAGGTCTCAGTAAAACAGTTTAATCATTTTGAACAAAATAAACCACAGTTATAGGTCTATCATAGGGTGAAAAAGTCACAGTAAGTTGACAAGCATAATTTATATATCTGTTCTAGAATTAAACTAACAGATGTTATGAGAACTCTTGGTTGGGATAATGCAGAGTGCAGATATTTCTATATTTATGTCAATGCTTAATGATATTGCAAGGATTTAAATAAATAGCAACTTTTGAAAAATAAAAGTGTATTTTTATTAAAAATAGGACATGGTAATAGAGGCAGATAACAACCAACAGTAGAAGTTATTAAAACAAGCAGAGGGAGTTGTAGCCACTACTCTCAAGGGATCTGGAATCTGCAGAAGCCCTTTAAAATTGAGGCCAGATCACATCACAAGCCTGTGACTAAGATAAGCAACAGTACAGATGTCACATACATCACCCTACTGTTTGCAATTTTAAATTGTTATAGTTTTTGAGGGCATCAGGTAAGAAGGTGATCCATAAATTGGTATAACTACATGTCTTCACCTAGATATAAACCTCATCACAACTTGCTGTTGAATCTTTATGGCACTGTTCAAACATTAATTTAGGTGCATACTTTTATATCTTTTTATCCATGGGAACTAATATAACAAGGAACAACTTGAGCAAACAGACATCTTAAATTATCTTGCATTTGATTATGCTATTCTCTGCTATTGGAGCTAGTTTGAGTCATTGGACAAAAATATAGAGCATAAATTAAATTCTCACCTCACATTGGTCTCAGGTGAGACTAATGAGCTCAAGTTCCTCCTCTAGGAGCAGTTTTTATTTTGACATTAAGTAGCCATGGTGTAAAATTACTATATGCAAAATGAAATCATGTGGTTTTAAAAAAATCATCAAAATAATGCCATCTTTGAAACAAGCAACCTCTTTCTACTTAGTTACCTCAAGCTGCAAATCTAGTATTTCATTACTTATCCAAATTGCAGACACAAACTCTTAATCCTACTGCACTAGTAAAAATTTGTTTTCTTTTAGGTTAATCCTTTTAAAGAATATGAGTCAAGATCTCTCAAAAGTGCAGTGATTGTTTTCATGTATAGTGTATGGTTTAGAAAGCAAAAGTTTTTAAAGAGGTTTTTTGTTTTATGAATCTTTTGCACTGCTTTAGGTCTTACAGTGTTTCAGTAGATACCCTTATGTTCCTTAATGATTAATATTTCTCACTTTGATTTGAAAAGCCACTGCAAGTAACAAAAATTATTCTTTCATTAATCAGGTACAATCATAATTTTCTCTCTCAGCTTTCATTTTTGTTATGACTGATTTTTTTTCCAGTAAAGTACATTGTAAGTAGAGAAAATATTTTTTTCTCAAGGGAAAAAGGTTTATTTTAAAATTACAGCACTGAAGATCAAAATAAAGTGACTGTTCATTGTACTATCCAAATAGCCTATCTTTGTACAAAAAAACCTTTCATTTTCACAACTAAATTGACTAAAAGGCACAGTTACCTAGCAACATTCATTGTGTTTATGACCTTTCATCTAATCTCAGCTCACAGATGTGCTTCTGAAGCTAATAAACATACATCATACAGCTCCGCCTGCTTTGATGAATTATGTGAGGCCTTAGAGCAGACTGGGAAACGTACTTTCTAAAAAATCAACAAAAAACATAAATAATAGAAACAGGATACTTTTGAAAATTGTTTAAAAAGCCTAAACTATGAACTTGAAATCTCTCTGAAATCAGTTTTGTGTCTTTGGTAGTAAACTGAAAATTTGCCCATAAATTTATGGCCTTGCACAGAAGCATACTAGGTGTATGAGACTGACAGATTTACTTTTTGTTGTGTTGATGAACATACTTATCCTGACCCTTCTGAAATCAAGGTGTCTTAAAAAATCTTCAAAGATAAAAGATTTGGACTGTAGAAGACACTGATATCCCAAATTTCAGATAATAGTGATTTTTTTTTTCTTTAGAAAAGATTATGGATATCTCCATACTTCATACACATGACTAAACTCAATCAGTAAAATATTTGTCCCTAGATCAATCACATACCATACCCTAAAATAAAAGTATGAATGACAACATATAACATTCTGAGCTAAACTTAGAGAAAATATTGTAATCCCCATCTTTATAGGTCATTTTAAAAGTAAAAAGCACTGTATAAGTACCGTTATTCTTGCCTTTTTCAGGTTTAGTTAGCCTACACAAGCTCTCATGATAAGTTGCAATTACAGTTCAAGTGACATTTGCTGGGTTTCATCTTTATTTACTCTGACTCCATCCACGCTTTTTCTCTATTTGTAATTGAAAAGAATACACTTTCTAACACTTCAGACTTTGTATGGAAACTGAAAATGAGATTCTGTTTTTCATCATTTTGCTGAATTATAAAGACACTGTAGCCAGAATTTTACAAAGACTCGTACAGAAGTAATTGAACCACAATATAAAATTTGGCTTGGTCTTCTATGAGCAACAGCTGAAGTAACTTTTTCTTGCTAATAAAAGAAAAATCAGAAATTCATTTATCATATATGGTCAGTAAATACTCTTTTTACAAGTACTTTCTCTGGATGTAACACCTGGAGAATTCTGTGGGTCAAATTCTCTTCTCAGAGCATGCAGAGACTGTGCAGGCATCTCACCTTACTACAGCTGTAAATGCAAGCAGAATTTTAACATCTACCATTCAGCCATCCAAAGTCCAAGCACAGGATACAGTGTTTAACAATGAGGCCTACAAAAACATACATTAAAAAAATAAAATTTATTTAAAGCATGTGGATTTTTTTGTTACATTAAAAAACTACTTTAATGAACTCATATCCACAGTGTTGTCTGATGTAACTGCAATCAAGTTTCAATAATAGGAAAACGTGAAAATAATCTTCAAGCTGCCAGCCACAGTCTGACATTTGCTGTATGGGAACAATAATAGATCAATTGGGTCTACCTACACTCTTAGCAGAACCTAGAGTAGCAGAAATTCAAATATGTTAGAGGTGAGCATTGTACAAATTATTAATTTTATGTCATTTTGATAATTAAACAATTGCATTCATCACATTTGAAAGTCTATTTTAGAACCTGAACACAAATTTCTATGTATGATGATGACTCTCACTTGTAATGAAAAACTAAATATCTGGTGGCCTTCTATCATGGAATGACTACAACAGTTGATGAGGGACGATCAACTGATCCAGTTTACCTGGATTACTGTAAGGCCTTTGACACGGTTCCACACGACATCCTTATCTCTGAATTGGAGAGATACGGATTAGAAGGGTGGACCATGAGATGGATAAGAAATTGGCTGAATGGATGTGGCCAGAGTTTCAGTCAGTGGCTCTATGTCTAAGTTGAGACCAGTGATGAATGTCCCTCAGAGCTCTGTCTTGGAACCAGTGCTCTTCCACATCTTTATAAATGACAGACAATGAAATTGAGTATATCAACAAGTTTGCAGATCAGATGAAGCTGAGTAATGTAGTTAATACACCAGAAGGACAGGATGCTATCCAGAGGGACTTGGACAAACTTGAAAAGTGGGCTCATGAGAACCATATGAAATTCAACAATTCCAAGTGTAAGGTCCTGCACTTGGGTCAGGGCAATCCTAGGACATGAGCACAGCCTAGGACACAAGCTCATTGAAAGCAGCCCTGCAGAGGAGGACTTGGGGGTCATGGTAGATGAAAAGCTGAATACGAGCCATCAATGTGCACTTGCAGCCCAGAAAGACAACCGTATCCTGGGCTGCTTCAGGAGACAAATGAGCGACAGGTCCAGGGAGGTGATTCTGCCTCTCTGCCCTCATGAGACCCCTACCTGGAGTACTGCATCCAGTTCTGAGGTCCTCAGCATAAGATATGGACCTTTTAGAGCAGGTCCAGAGGAGGACCACAAAGATGAACAAAGGGCTGGAACACCTCCCCTGTGAGGACAGGCTGACCGAGTTGGGATTGTTCAGCCTAGAGAACAGAAGCCTTCAGGGCAACCTTCTAGCAGCCTTCCAATACCTAAAGGGGGCCTATAAAAGAGGAGGGAGAGAGACTCTTTACCCCAGCAGAAAGAAATAGGACAAGGAAGAACAGCTTCAAACTGAAGGAGGGAAGATTTAGATTGGATCTTCGGAAAAAATTCTTTGCCCAGAGGGTGGTGAGACTCTGAAACAGGTTGTCCAGAGAGGTTGTGACTGCCCCATCCCTGGCAGTGTTCAAGGCCAGGTTGGACGTGGCCCTGTGCAACCTGATTTAGTGGGTGGCATCCCTGCCCATGGCAGGGGGGTTGAACCTAGATGATCTTAATGTCCTTTCCATCCCAGGCTATTCTATGAATTCATGAAATGCTGCAAAATCCATCCTACCGTTAGAATTTTTGTCATAGTGTATACTGTAGTTAGACCAAATAGGGATGTGCATTTTATCCCATTTTCTTGGTTACAAAATATAAATCTCATTAATGCCCTTAATTACGTATGCAAAATAGGAAATTTTAACAATTTCAGTACACAGAGCAATAATTTATTAGCTTAATCATGACCTTTGTCAAACTGTTCTCCACATTTTCTGTCAATTCTTTTTACTGAAGCAAAACATACAATTTTGACTATGACTTCAGTTTATTTCTTAAGTACATCTTAGAAAGTGCATGCATAGTTAATGTTTTTTAAATAGTTTTCAGAATTTGACATGAGGACCATTGCAGGATCCTAAGGTTTATATGCATACTTTTGTTGTTAAAAACTGCTATTAAAATTTATAGGTACTCAGCAACTTCAAGTTCAGATGTTTACACAGAATCTTTGGAAAAAATACTTATTTGATATGAGACTGAAATGTAAGCTTTGACTCTCAAGAGACTTTTTTACACCTATGTTTCAGGGCCTAAAAATGTTCATGTCCTTTTGAAAACTCAGTTCTTCGCTCTCAAAAACTACAGGCCCACAAATAGCAGCTTTACTTGCTAATTTTGTCTTCTGAAAATAAAGCTGACTAAATACCTTCAAAGTATTATTGAGATTTAGTGATCTTCAAAAGTTCACCCCCCCGTATCTTTAATTCAGACACTTACACATCAATGTAAATTTGTGGTTTAATTCCATGGTGAATTTGGCCTGAAATATAGATTAGCAAAATTGGAAACAGCTGTGCAAGAAACTACTTTCCTCTTCCATTTATAGTATTGTATCCCAATATAAACTCCATTTGAGTATAAAGTGATACCCCCCCACTCTCTTCTCATCCAGATGTTTATGGATTTTTCAGATAATCTTCAGTGAAATTGCCAAAACCAACAAAAAGTCTTAACATGTAAATTCAACATATTGTTTCATGCTCATCATGGCCTTTTCTGCAGCAGTGCCAATCCTCATTAGATTTCAGATGCACTTCTGCTACAGAAAAGAACTCTGACTCATCATCTCATTGTGGGCTGGGTTCTTATTTAATTTTTTTTGTCTGATTCATGAACTTTTTTTTAAATTCTAAAAATGGTTCATGAATTGCTAGGGAGATAAGAAAATTAATAATGATCCAATTTACCATGCATTGAATTGAACTGATTATCATGCAACATACCATCAGACTTTTTCATGGCAAGTAAGTTTTACAGGCAGAGAGTTTTTTTCCTGTCACACTGGACATGTCATTATACTGTAAAATAATCATTAAGCTCTTAGTCCAAGATCCAAAGTGCTTAAGCACTAGTTTAATAAGTTTATGTAAGCTAAAGTGAACTAAGATGAAACTACAGAAAAGTCAGATTATATTTGTGATGTGATTTGTGATAAAGGTCAGATTATAGTCATGATGAGCTTTAAACTTACACATACTTCATAATTTTGATACATCTTTTGTACATTTAAAGATAAGTAGTACTATATAAACTCATAACAATTAGTTTTAGGAGTCTATTTTTGTATTTTTATATATGGAAATACTTGTCATCTTTTGAATGTCTGTAACATTGGCCATTCCCTGGCAGGTCAAGGGACTACATTCACCTCCAACTGATGATAACTAAATAGTTGTTAATTATCTTGTTGGATATAGTACTAGAAAGCTTGATTTCTCAGATCTTTGAGAAAGATGAAATACTGCATATTGGTTTTTAAGGATTAAGCTACATATTTCTCATGTAGAAGCTGATTAATCTACTTGCTTATGCAAAAAAAAAATGTCAAAAGCACAAAGTGTTAGCTTTAGAGATTTTACTAATTTATGTTCAGCAAAACTAGTGGTAAAGTGCATATATTAGTCTTATTTTAATGATTTTGTTAACAAGAAATTTCCTTATTCATAAATTTCAATGCAGGTTTAAATTTTCTTTTAAATTACTACTTTATATGTGTAGCCTGTTTATGAGGTGCAATAAGTTACTGTAAGCAAAAAGAGGTAAACAGACACTCCAGCACAGCGTGTTGCCTTGCCTACCATTTAGGCAGCTATGTCTTGCAATGGAAGGTCACTGAAGGGTGTATAGCACTGGAGCTAAGTCCAAACCAATCAATTACACTGATCAAGGACATGTTTACAACAAATTAATATGAAATCTCCAAGAACAAAAATGTCAAACACTGTTCCTTTTCCTCACTTAGTCACTTTAATAATCAGGTTTCTGCCTGAATATTTTTGATAAGAGGTCATTATACAAAGACTAGATAAATATTATGAAGGCTCAAAAGAACATATTATATGAAAACTACCAAAAGAAATAAAATCTTTTCACTAAGCCCAAGCTCATAAAAAATAGGACCCTATGTCTACTGTTTAACCAGGTTTGCACTAATTACATCTGATATAAAGCCTTCTCCTAAAGGATTGAGTGTTATGAAAGTACACTGACTAAATCAAGCCCTCTGGGATTTGCCTTGGGCATGAGAGATTCTGAGGTATTCAGGAAGCTCAGGACAGGTATTGCTTTTGTTTCCCAGGCAGAAACACTTTTGCTTCCAGATTAAAGTATTTAGAGTATGTACTTCATTAAATGAAATTCTTAAATGTTACCCAACACTACAAGGTAATCAGTCTCCATTGCCTGATACAAGCTCACAGGGAAGCATCTTGTTTTGTCCTGTGGCACACTACACGCTAGACATCTGATTTATCTTTACAGTGTTAGCTGGCTTATGACATGATTCAGAATTTTACCCTTCTTGTTTTCATAGGAACTGTGTTAAACAAATTTGAAAACTTGGATATCACAATTTGATAAGCGAGACAAAAGTTTTCAGAGAGTAGTATTAGAATTTCAGAAAACAATAACTGAAACCAGAATTCCTATGCTGCTCCTAAAGATTGATATCCCATGACAATGAGCTTTGATAAATCACTCTAGCTGTTTCTACCTCTTATTCTATCTTCATTGTATGAGATCTTTGCAATACACTAAAATATTTTTCAGTACTAGAAGTCTTCAACTGAGTGATGCATATAGAACAGAGTTTCCTTCCTTAGTAACAGAAATATTGAGAATATATTGTTCTCTATTCAGTTTCCACTGATTTCTTTTACCTAAACTAATCATTATGACAGCTTTCAAAGTTGCAATTTATCACCAGATATAATATATACAGTAATGATATGTCATTAATTGCTGTATAACTATTTTTTAATATATATGTAACATGTAAAACCTCAGCTCCAAGTAATTTAAAAAAAGAGAAACAATAAAGATAAGATATGAAATAATGTAATATTAGGAGACAAAAAATTAGTTTGGAAAGGTCTGTTAAGACCATTTCAGACAGAACTCAAAAAAATTGTACATTGCATGGTACCATACCACTTAAAACAGAAGCACTATGCTACATTTAAACTCTATTCCCATCATTAATTCTAAATTTTCTATTTCACCTCAGCTACATTATGCTTCAGTGGAGCAAGACCACTTTATTGAACTGTCCTGTTATCCTATTTCACATGCAGACACTACCTTAAATTAAAACAGGAACTTAAGTTTTAGTAGGAAGGATTGAGAACTTTTTTTCTTAAATGCACTATGAATAATAATAATTAAAAAAATCTTAATTACTACGTACTTAAATCCTTGTCAATGTTAAATAATTCATATTGCAAACAAGCAGCATCTGGGAGCTCCACACATACATGAGGATTCCTTTTCACCATGCTCTTTGCAAACTGCACAATAAAAATATGGTCCATTACACCAAAAAATTGTCTGGACAAAGTAATCTCCCAAATCTCACAGACATGTAAAATAAGGGAAGGGTTTTGTTTTCTGCACTTAGGCCTACTAACATTGTTTTTATTCTCAAGTTTTTAACTGATAAGTCTGACTTTTTTTTCATGTGTTTGCATAAAAACTACTTGGGTGTTTCACCCTTGAGAGAACTCAATAACTACAAAATACTCACATGGGTTTTCCTCCTTCTCAAGTTTAAGAAAAAACACATTAGTGAATTTATAATGCATTCCTTTCAGCATTCATCAATTCAATATTATTTGAGAACTCAAAGTAGAGCAAAAGCTAATGTTATGCTCAGAAGAACATTTCTTCATGGCCTCTTTAAGGAGTCAGAAGTTTGATTTTTAAGTTTTTTAAAGTAGACTCAGAAGTGCTGTGCTATTGTACATATAAGTACAAACCAGACATTTCTGAGGATGCACATGTTTTGCAAAAAAAACAGGCTACGTTTTCACTAAAGAGACTGAATTCAAGGAATTTAAAGGCAAAACCGCTATGATTAACAAAATGCTTACAGTTCTTCCAGACAAATTCTTAAATTGCTTATCTATTCCTTTGGGAGCACAGTTACCATAAAAAGACAATTTCACCAAATTCATCCAATATTTTGGCAACAGGAAGTATCATATTTCACTTAACGCTTTTCTGGAAGTGGAGGTAGACATACAGGTGCCTGAAATGTACATGCATAGCCACCTATACATTCCCACCACCTGTGTGCGTGAAAGTCAAATCAGCTCCATACGCATGAACAATTATACATTAGAGCCTCTATACTGCATGAGTAAGTATGTTTTCACATACTTGGAGTCTTTTTCACATAAGTGCTCTCCTTAAAGTACTACCAAACTTTCTCAAGAATTAAATCTAAAGCAAAGAATTAAGTGAAACTCTTAAGGCAATTATTTAAAGAGAAAATTCAGATGAAGCTAGATCAATTTTCCAACAAAAATAGCTAGAAATCTATAGAAAAAGTAGCTTAAATTTCTGAGGCACTAAGGCATTTTTCCATTAAGAATTCTTCTACAAGAACAAGTTTTCTTAGGGAAATTGTTGTAAAATTTATTTACAAAGTTTTAGTTATATCCACTCTTAAAAATTGCATACTTAACTCAAGCCGTCAGATCAATTTGGATCTGCTATTTTTCAGGCCAGAAGTTCACTATTATGTACACCACTCATTTTTCATAATGACAACTCCTATACTTATGAAAACTTGAAAGCAACAATCAGCAGTTATTTTAGTTCTATCTGACATTATCTTCCCTCTCAGATTCTAAACAGGGTTAAGGTAGATCAGATGAGACAAGACAAATGCCTATTGTTAACATACCCACAGGAAAAAATTATACCAATTTTTCCAGTTTCCTCCACACTTAGTCTCACATCTAGAAGAAATTACTCAGAACCACACAAACACTGCAGACCTTGAAAGCAACACTAATTGTTTTATTTTATTTACTGTGTTGACCATAAGACTTTCAACTTTTGTGTATCACAAGGTGTCATGCTTTGTTGATGAATGCTTGACAAAGAAATTCAGAAAATATAAAACAGTCACATGGACTTCTGTAATTTATTTTAAATTGTTTATTTTATTAAAATACTGAGTAAGACTTGCATTTACACAAGAATTTAGAGAAACGCTTCACAATCTTCAGAGAACCATTTATAACCAGATGTAGAACAAGTTTAAAATAAGACAAATCAGTTAAGTTAGGCACCATATAAGGAAGACAGTCAGTTTTGGACAGAGGTGCTTATGTTCTGCCTTTTTTTAAACCTTTTATGCATCTTCTACAATTTAAGAAATGTTTTTCATGTGGTAACTCCAGTATCCTTAGGCAATATTACATACATCGGGAAGAAAATCTAACAGAATTTTCATTAAATACAGTATTTAGAGCAAGCACAAAATGACTAACTTTGTAGGACACATACATAAGGATACAATACACAGAAGGTTCTGTGCTGTACATTTCAGCAACAGTGGTTACTCTCTGGTGAAATAAAATGATTTCACCTACTGGGTTTCCAAAGCTTAAATCATGCTGAAGAGAACAAGGATCTAAATGTAAAATTACACACATACTGAACTTATTTACCAGGTCTTGACAGTGATAACTAGCATAGAAAAAGCACATTTTTGTGTCTTATTCTATTGATCCATACAGTATATCACTACAACAAAAAACATTTGAATAATCCAATGCAAACCTGCAACTTGCATTAAGTGCATCATCTCCTATGACATTCTGAAAGACTAAAGTGTTCATTAAGTGTAATGTACTTCTGCACATGATAGGAGAACCCTTGGAGGGCTAGAGGGAACTGATCATAATGATAATTACAATAGGTAAGATGTGGTTGGAAACTAAGGTTTAGTTAAGTGTCCTTGTTCTAGGCTTAGCATCAGAACAGAAATACTTATAATAAAGCTAAGCATATGTCTGGAATTTTTAGATGTGTGACAACTGAAAGTGAAAATGAAATTTTGTAGTGGTAGAAGCTACAAAATAGAAAGCAGCATAATTCTGTCACAGTAGAAGAGTTTTCTTTTTACTATTTCTAGGTACACAAAAGTGTAACTTCTAAAAAATCGTCTGAATGTGTAAAGAAGAATGTTTTCTGACCTGAAAATGTTACTCTTGTAGGTGATAGCAAGCCTATGATGGCAAAGTGAAGATCCACAGTGGTTTAAAACTTCAATACCTCTATCTTGTATGAAATATTTAAAATGCAATACTGAATATAAAATGTCCAAAAATATATCCACAATTAATCACTCAAAAATATACATACTTAAAATAGACACTATGGTATGCCTGATGTTTTTCTTGAAAGCTTAGATTAATAATATGGGGGTTTTTAATTAGATATAAAGGGTTCTATCTGAGATTAGCTTCAAAAGATTCAAATAATTTCAATTTTATCCAATGCAGGGATAATTTATTCCTAAAACAAAATATTGACATAGACATAAATCTGGAAAATTTCAGCTGAAATCTCTGGTCAGATTTGTAGTCTTATGGCCCCGTGAAAATTATTATTGAATGTAATGAAGATTAATCATTGCTAGAATGCAGCTGGTTAGTAATGATGAGCCTACTTGTTTTGTAGATGTTACAAGGCTGGAATTATTAATTAGAATCTAAGTAATAACTATTACCACAAAAACTTTGCTTTATAACTTAGAATAAATAATGAGCGTTAACTCTTAAACAGTCACTAGTGTCAAGTTTCCATCTGTAATGTTTACAATTCCTTTATAACAATACTCTAAGAAAACTTTTATTACTAATCCACAAGACTGACTGTAGTCAAATGCTTTTGGAGAAGAGTGTGGTTTGGGCTTTTTATAATGTATCTGATTATGACAATCTCACAATTTTGAGATTAAAACTATCATTTAGCTCAAGTTCTAATGAGCTTTCTCTGGCCAAAGAATTTTTCTTTTCATTTCTGCTAAAATATTTGAGGCTTTATTTACACAGGCATCTTACAACTACTGAAATTACATCCATTTAAGCTTCTTTTTAGTAAACTTCTTCAGTCACATTACACCCCAATGTTCTTTTTGCTTAAATATGGGTTCATGGTGAACTCAGAATATTGCTTTAGTCTGACTACAACAATGAAAAAAGAGCCTGGTTAACAATTTAAAGTGTCCTTTTATCTCTGTCAGTATCACCTGTCTTCTGACCAACAAGAAAAAAAATATACATTTCTTTAAGAAAAAGCAAGTTTTGAGTAGTAACAGGTTGAGCTGTATTGCATATCAGGAAAGTTATTCACTGAACCTGCTCCATATAAATCAGTGAAAAAAAAAATGACAGGTAGATGTCCCATGAGGCTTGCATTGAAAGCCAGTCTTCCTACCATACAATTTCAAGCCTGAAAGTCTGTTTTCACAGGAAGCAAGTCCTTTTAAAAAGACTTCTTTTCTGGTTACTATTTATTATATTAAGGAATTATGATAGTCCTTTGCAAATCCCCTTTTTTTAGACGGAAATGTTTCAAAATTCTACTTTGAAATGTCTGCTTGAGAAAAATTTAAAATCAAACTCAACAGCAGTGCTGATACACTCAATTTTTTTTTGTAGATCCTTCTTTATATGCTCATGATGCTAGTTGTTACTGAATGTGAACATCCTGTATATGACAAGAAAATTATGTACAAAAATTCCTTAAACTACACTGTCAATTTCGTAAGTGTTTTTAATCCAAATCTGCAGCAGTAGAGATAAAGTTGCTTGAAACACAGAATAAAAGCATGCTTAATTTTTAAAATGACAATTTTTACCTAAACCATGTCACACTTGTGACAAGAAAAACTGCTGTTCTTTTTGGCAGCTTACTACTTAACAAAGCATATAAGTATCAATAAAAGGCTTATTAAATAATTTTAAGGCAAACTGTATCGGTATTTTGTTACTCAAACATTTGAAAACCTGCATAAGCCAAAGATGTAACTAATACCTAGTTAATTTGTAAGTTCCCCACTAAACTTCTAAAAATATTTTAATATTGTTTATCTGCCATAATATTTGCAGTCATAAACACATCTTGATCTTTTGCACTGAAAAAAATACATTTATGAGACTACATAAACAAATGAAGTCTTAAGATTTTCCTATTTGTTAAAGTTCTTTATATTTTGCACTTCATTTTGATAGAAACCCTTCTAGAAGCATGTGCAGAAACAAAGGTGAAAGACCTAGGCAAATGCTACATATAATCATCAAGCGTATGTGAAAAGACAAATGTGCTTTAGGAGCCCTTTTCTCAGTTTAGAGGATGGATAGATTTAACAGTGTACTTCAGATGTGCTGAAGAACCAAGTCAATATTTGCTGTATCCTGAAACAGGTTGGATGTGATGTCATCCATTTTCTGAAATATTTTGGAAGTTTGGCCATTGTCAGGTTTGCTTGAAGAATCTGTCTTAGACTAGGTGGATTTACTCCAGGAGATTTGCACTCCTGTAGTGCAGTTTAATAAAACATGAAGTGCAGTACAATAACTTTGCAAATATTCCAGGACAGTTATTTACTAACTTTAAATGCAGTAATATAGGAATGTAAAAAGTTATGAGTGGTCTATAATTCCCTCTCTAGAAAAATCCTTAAAGTCATATTCAGATTAAAAGGTTAGCTTTGAATAATGTCTTCCTTTGTTTGGAAAGCACCTTCCATAACTTCCAGAGAAGCTAAACACTGCACATGGCTAAAGTATTCTAGTTGAGAGAATGTCATATTTTATATATTATCAACTAGAAAATAAGCCTCTCTGAAATAAGGCTCTGCCAAATCTCTGAATCATGGGAACAAAATTCTGAGACTTTAAACACTGTCAAAAATGGCATAGAAGCAGACACAAAACCTCTCAGAGCACCAAATTTGGATACCAACATTTTAATGTGCAAATCATATGGTCATTATCTTTTTTATTAGGACTTCTGTACTTCGACTTGTATGCACATTATAACTTCAAATTTTTTTTGGCCATGGGCTATTACTGACATTTTAAAAAGGCTCCCCTTCACTACATATGTCATTAACATGACAGTCATGGTATTGACCAAGGAGGACTTGCAAAGGACAGCAGGTTATATCAACACACATTGATCAGAATAACAAGTAAAGGAGGAATACAAGATCCTTTGTCTTCCCTCAAAAAAGGTTATCAATTGCTTCAAGCCTCATAATTTATAACTGTAATTGTATAATTGCAGGAAGTGAAAGAGAGCAGAGGGAACTGCACCTTAGTTTTATATTGAGCATGACATGTATGGAATGGAATACTTAGTTGGTCAGTTTGGGGTCAACTGTCTTGCCTGCTCCTTTCCTGTAGGTGCAGACTTTTACTCTGCACCACCCTCACAGTACAAGTCACAAAAAAAAATTCAGCAGTGGCCCTGGTTTACATACCAACCCTCACCAGTAAACCCAAACATTAGGCCTAATCACTGCTGGAAGAAGGCACTGTTTCTCAAAAATATACTGCCATCTTCAGAAATGCAGTCACCAAAAGAAGCCTTGTCTGGAAAAAGCAGGGCCACTGAACAGAATCAGTTATGCTCCAGTTCAAATGAGGACATGAGTATATGTGAATGGATTTAATTGAGTTTTGAACAAAACTTTAAAAAACTGAAAACTCTGGGAACATGTCTTATCAGGAGTGTCCACTGCATTTCATGGTATCGACCACTGCACTTTTTCAGTTTATCACAGGATTTTATTAGATAAAAGGTTAGATGGATTCATATTGATACATTCTAAAATGACCAACTACAGGAAGCCTTTGTTAGCTGCAGCTATCATCGTCTCTTCTTTCCTCCTCCCTTTCCCTATGGAGTTAGGCACAGGCTATGGACTTGCCTTTTCTATGAAATGGTTTCTTTAAAATGAGAAATGAGTTATTACAGACTCTTATCTAAACTTGTGCTGACTGTTGCATTGTTATACCATTGGATTCATGAAACATGCTTCTGCTAAAAACTAGATGGAGTTCATTAAACCATTTATTAAAAGCCACCACAAGTTAATTGCATCAGTGATAGGAGTACATACTGTGTACCAAATCTACTGCTGGCATACTTAGTCATAATACGGTAAAAATCAAAGGTACTTTTTAGTATGATGATGACAAGTCCAGCCCCTATGATTCACTGCTTTGTTTGATTACTGTGTGATCATTCTTAAGTGTGTTTTAGGGTACTCATTTAAATTTTTGTACTAAACACCTGCTATCAACTAAGCAATATTTAGAAACATTATATACTTTGTAGCAGATTTTAGTATTGAATTCCAGTTCCAAACTACTTTTGCTTGATTAAATTTTCTTCTGCAGCCTGTCTGTCTCTTCCTGATGCGTCTGACCCAGTAACTGGGAAAGTGTCTTCTATCAATCAATGACAATGCCAAATCTGAAAATGCTGACTGAACACCATGGAGGGCAGACAGGATGCCGATAGCAGCCAAGGGAAATTAAAAAATTTCAAATTAATGTTAAATGCCTTTTTAAAAATTATCCAAAGATTTATATGGAAGATAAAATTATGGTCCCCAAACAAAAGTGGCTCAAAACAATTACCCTGGCACTTGCAGAACAAAACAGAATTTTATTACCCCAGTTTAACTTTCTCCAGCAACGACTAAAATACAAGGACATGTTTCACAATTATTTTATGCTAAATAAAATTTTAAATATTGCACTGTGCACTACAGAGATCGAGTAAACATTATAACCATTTAAGAGTTTTTAAACAAGGATAAATGTTTACAGAAATATGTATCTTCAGTAATAACTTTCCGAGTCTATAGCCAATTTCCATGAAGAATTGAAATGCCCTCCATTGCCATTAGTGATTATTATTCACTTTTATTTTCTATTAGTTTGCTTGTAAAGTATGGGCACATTTTAATTTATAATGTATGCCTACCTAGAGTAACACATTTTCCTGCAGACCTGTGCATTCTGTCATAAAAGTATAAAACTATCATTCTAATAAACAAATTGGCCTGTTAAGGATGGAAAAATCATGTCCAACTTCATTTTCCCAGTGATTAATTAATTTCTGCATATGAAGAGTGAAAACTTAACTATGCAAAATAACTCATGCTAGAAATTGCAGATGTGAATATTGATCTGTTTTGTAATAAAATTTCTTTTATTATGAGACCCTTATTTTCAAGCCATATTTCTGAAAATACTGGCTCCTTAAAACATAGGGAACTCCCCCATCAAAGAAGGGTTTGGGAAGGCAGAATTGCACAGGTAGTGCCAACAGAAAAGAGTCATGTAGAAGAATAGGAACTGATTTTCTCCAAAGCCAATTGATTTGATAATTGTAGCCCATATTGGCAGACAAATTCAAGATGTCATTTATCCATGCTTTGTCAAGGTTAATGAATATGCTTGTCGCTGGCTACTAAGAACAGCATCACTATGGATCACAATTAGCTTCTCACAATCATCTGTTGTTTACATCACACAGAGCAATGTGCCATTTCATAGATATGAAACTACCTACATTATGTTCTGCCCTATACAAGGGAACTTTTGCATACACATGGCAGATAGTCTGCATGGAGTTCCTAACATGAAAATGCAAAGTTTTTAAACAAAAATACTATATAGTGAGTGAAAGGACCATAGGCCAAAAGCTGGATAAAAGCTCTGAAGATGAACTTCTAGCCAAGGCTTTATTTTCCTTTTGTTAGTGTCTCATTCAGGATACATGTAGGTTTTTATATAGGGACTGCAGTTTCCATTAAATCATTTTGTATTGGTAATAATTTAATTCTGAATTTCAATCACTAGCTTAAAAACTCAAATCTTATATTTTGATTGAATTAGTTATATTCTACCTACACACTGTTCTGATGGAGTAATCACTATCAAACAAAACTTACTTAATCTGGGAAACACCCTTTAATCATATATACAAGTAACAAAATATCTTCCTTTTTAAATTAAAGAAACATTATTTGAACAAGAATATTCAGCTGCTTGTTACATTTTTTGTTGGAATATTTGCTCCCAGTTCTAAGAAATCAATTTCATTTTCATATATGTTCACAGGAATCAAAGTCAACAAAATTGCTTATGTAAATCAGGAAATTTGACTCACTTTCTGCAGAACACTTTCTAGCATCTTATTTTATTATCACCAGGGTTCATGACAATAAAATTAAGATAATATAGGAATAATCTTACAAAAAAGATCATTCCAACTGACACTTAGTATGATGGACTCTTCTTTCATGACCATATATATTCATAATTGCACTGTTTTAAGAGACATTAGAGATCCATAGTTTTTACTTGAACAAGATGAGTTTTCAGATCACAGAATCATCATTGTTGGAAAGGACCCTCAAGATCATCTAGTCCGACCGATAACCCTACACTACTCTTATCCCTAAATCATCCCCTGAAGAAACACATCTATTCTCTTCTTAAAAACCTCCAGGGATGGTGACTCCACCACCTCCCTGGGCAGCATATTCCAATATCTCACCATTCTTTCAGTAAAGAAATTCTTCCTAATATCTAATCTAAACCTACCCTGGCACAACTTAAGCCCATTCCCTCTAGCCCTGTCACTAGTCACAAGGGAGAAGAGGCCAACACCTGCCTCCCTAAAATGACCTTTCAAGTAGCTGAAGAGAGCGATAAGGTGTCTCCTCAACCTCCTCTTCTCCAGGCTAAACAACCCCAGCTCCCTAAGCCCCTCCTCATAAGGCCTGTTCTCCAGACCCGATTAGCTTAGTTGCCTTTCTCTGGACCCTCTCTAGTAGCTCAATGTCCTTCCTAAATTGCAGTGCCCAAAACTGCACACAGTACTCGAGGTGTGGCCTCCTGACTGTGGTCAGAAACCAAACTTAATTGTAATTTATAACAGAAGCTTTGACATTAATGTATTTGTCCTAATATTATCAAAGCCTTTAGTGGCTGAGCAAGTTTCAAAAACAAAAACAACAATCCCACAAAATGTATACAGTAAAAATGCAATCATTCACACTAGCTGGAAGTTCTATCACAGATAACTACATTAAATCATAAACCACAGTTAAGTCAACTAATAAAATTAAAACCAGACTTACACATCTTAAAATGCACGTTATTCAACAACTACAATACTTCTATAATAGTACTTCATAGTATACTTGTAAATATTCAACCATGCATTTGGCAATAGTCTAAGTAATGCAAGGGTTCATTAAAACAGTTAAAACATCATTTGAAATTTGGAAATGTTTAGTCTACAGAATTATACAGGCAGCAAGTAATGATTTATGATGAATTTAATTTAGCAAAATAATAAACTTATATTGTCCATGAAAACCTATCAATATAAATGCAGCAAGGTAAAATAGGACAGAAAATTTTGAATTTGAACACTTATTGGCCACTAACTTTGAATAGTTCATGTTCCAGTACAGTCTTACTGAAAGGAAGTATTGCCACAACAATCCAGAGGTAAGAAAGAAAACATGTTGTACACATATATATGTAAAAATTACAGCATTTAGCACCTGGGTATTGACAATAAAAGTACTTGGCTAAAAAAAACCAAACAATAAGATCTGTAAAGTAAGATAAAGTAAAATTCCTCTGGCTGAAATACCCTTCAAATTTCAGTCAGACTACTTGGGTTCCAATACTAGTGTGTGGCGCAACTGTTGCTCAATATTTTCAGACATTAGGCAGTTTATGTTGAACTGCTTTTTGCAGTCCAGATGTTGGCCTGAAACTCAATGGCAAAAATAGATTTTGCTTTAGTTCAGAAATCACTTCAGTGATTTATTCAAAGCCCAGATATCTAAAAAAACATTCCCTGGTTTGCAGCTTGAACTGCTTTGTCAAAGTACATAGCTATTAACTCTAGTTTTGTGCTAGCTGAAGATTGTGACTGGAAAAAAGAAAGCTATTCGCATTAATGTATTCATTCATCTTAATGCACAGTTTCGTTTTTAACTGCATTGATTGCTATCAGCTCTGCTAGATTGCCTTCTACTAGCCGAATTACCTTCAGAAAGAATCACTGACTAGACTTTCTCAAAGGAACAAAATTATTGATCATAATATTTCAATACTGGCTTACCATATCCATTGCAAGCAGCAACTTGAAGTCTTAACATGCACTTTACTCTAGAAACTACTAATGTGATAAGAAAAATGACATTACCTACAGCTATTACATGACAGATACAAACTATGCATCTGATCTAATTCCCAATAATGTTGATGGCAACATTTTCATTGATGTCACTGGTACAAGGTCAAATCCTGCAGGGGAAAGCTGTGTCCTTCCGGAATCAGTTGAAAACACCATGGAGTCAGAATATTATGTGATCCTCTAAGGTACTAGTGACCAAGCTAATTTTCTTAAAATAGTTCACAACAGGTTCATGGTTTGGCTTTTTTACAGTATAACACCCCCCTCCTGTCAGTGCTATTACTCTTCAGACAGGGTAAACTTTGAAAGTGAAGGACTGCAATTACATGTCATTACAGTAACCAGGCAAGACTCAGCCTGTCCTGTGCCCAGAAAAAGTGTCTAATGTGTGTTTTGTCTTTAGGCCAGAAAGAAACAGGGAAGAGGATGCTGATACTGAAAAGCATGAGAAAATTTAAGCTCAAAGCCCAGACCTCAGTCAACAAGCAGTTGGGCTGGAGCTCTTATGTTTTTAAATTCTAAAAGAGTGCTGGTGTTTAGGAAGGGATGTGACGACTTAAACAAGGAATATGTTACCGCCTTTAACTCTCACCAACAAATCTACAGTTTACCTAGGCATCATGTGCATATCTAGAGAAAGCAAAAGGGCTTCCTAAAAGTAGGAGAAACTTCATCTGTCAAAATGAAAATAACTAATATTTTTCCTAAAATAACCATGAAAAGATCAAATTTTCTATTTGGAAAAAAAACTCTGGAGGCCCCTATTATTCTTTTTAAATGTACAATCAGAAGAGAAGACAAACTGTTAAAGTAATTGAAATATTTTCAAATATACACTTCCATGCGTGCGTTTCATTTTTTCCCGGAGAAAAGTAATGTGGTATTCCTTATCAAAAAATACTTCAGAATTATCCAAAAGAATTTTTAAGCCATGTATTCTATCTTCGTTTGTAGTAGAGGGCAAGCAGCCAAATGAGGAAGAAAGAACAAAACACCCAAGCAACGGAAATGCATGTGTACTTCTAGGGATCTCTATTTCCTCAGTTTTATATTCTGGCAATCTGGTTTATAGTCATACTATTCTTAATCATAGCTCATTTAAGCCCACATCTAAGTTACAGACTTTTCCTGGGAAACATTACATTTACTCCTTGTTAGCTTGCTGTTTCTTCAGAGATTCCAGAAAGGTCTCCATCTCTCACAAACTCCAGATAACTTAATTCACACAAACATTTGTTCAGGAAAAAATCTGTTCTACTGAAACTGAAAAGTATGATGTTGAAAAGTATGATGTATTTTAGTTGCTCTTATTGTGCAGGTCTGATTATTAAAGCCATTTTACCAGCACCTGTTAGTCTCAAAATTTTAGAATTATTTGTTTTTCTATCAAACAGTTTTCCAGAGTGTCAAACAAATATGCAGCAAATCAATAACAATTTTCAATTGTCTTTTGTAATTTAGTTGTTTGGACAGACAGTAAGACATGTCTAGTTATTCAGGATGCAGCCACATTATCAAACCCCCTCTCTTCCAACAATGAAGAAAATATCTTTAGAGGAGAAATCTTCAGCAGAAGTAAATTTGATTCTGTTTTTATATAATCCACTTAACAGTAAGTCAGAAACCAGACCACGGGGAAACTATTTTGTTCTTTTGCAACTTCTCTTTTCCCCACTCAAGAGGGGAAGAAAATATGTGAAGGATGAGTGTCAGGAGAATGGGGTCAGGCTATTCTCAGTGATGCCCAGTGACAGGACAAGGGGCAATGACTACAAGTCAAAAAGTGTAAACATGAGGAAAAGTTTTTTACTGTCAGGGTGGTGGAGCACTGGAACAGACTGCCCAGAGAGGTTGTGGGGTCTCCTTGTCCGAAGATATTAAAAACTTGCCTGGACACATTCCTCTATGACCAACCCTAGGGGATCGTGTTCTGGCAGAGGGGCTGGACTAGATGATCTTTCAAAGTCCCTTCCAACCCTTAACATTCTGTGATTGTGTGAAAATGAAGTGTGGTTATAGGCTTCAGTGATAGGCAGGAGAGCAAGTGTTCCCGAGTTATCAAAAAGCCATGACACAGGAGTAAGGGTTTCATGCTAGTTTCTCTAGGCTTAAGGCATTGTTATGGAGATTGAGAAAGTTACAGAAAAATGTATTTTGGATATAGAGTCACATCTGGGAAAAAGGCAGTTTTTCACTACCAATAGAGAAAAGATAGTTGAATGTATTCTTAGAGGAAAGAGTGAACACAAGTGAGAAGACCTAGCGCAGACTTTTCTGAACAGATGTAAATCCAGCATGAAATTGATTTCTACCATCTTTGTGGTCACTAATATCAGCAACAATAAATGTCAAACAAATGACAGATTCAGATATCACAAACATTAATGGAAACAATGGCTGCCTTCCTGGTCAACTCTGGAAACCCAAATGGGAACTCCTGGAGTCACTTCCACACATCTCTGCAACTTAACCTGAAAATCCAGGCCATTTCTTCTAACTGGTAGTAATCATTTAAACGCTAATTTTGTCTCTAAGCTGGCCAGTGGGCTACACAGACCTGAGAAATAAGCACTTCTTAGTTTGAAGGTGTGTTGAGTTTTCATTAGTTTTGTTGTGTGTTCCTTTGCTAGGAGAGAGGATGTATGATAGAAATGCTGTAAGCAATAACAGAATTTTATGAAAGCCTATATTTCCAACTCAAAGCAATTCTCTTTTGAAAATTGACTCTAGCTGATGTATTATCTGATGTTTATGTGCTGTTCATATACTTCCAGTCAAAAAAAAACCTATAACTTTGGTTTTCCTCAGACTAAAACATTGAAAATATCCTTTAAGAACAAAACTCATTGCTGAGAACCGAAGTTACAACACTTCAAGCCATATTCTGCAAACTTTGTTTATTCTGAGGATTATTGTATCACCTGTGAAATGATACCAGAAAGCCAAAGGGCAAGCTATTTTTAAAGGCAATACTGAAGGCAGAAACTCCCCTTTAATACAAGGATATTGTGATTATTAATCATTGATCTTTTCATTTAAATCTAAGAGCCATACAGTAGATAACTCTCTAAAACCTTTTCTATTTTCAGTGTTCACTACAGAAATACAGTATCACTGCCCCTTCTTCCACAGGCTGCTATGGTAACTGAGAATTATCTGGCATGAATATACCATAATTCCTTTTTGTAAAATTTACAAAAATGAGCAAGGCTTTTAATAAGATTTATATCTTTAACATTTTCAATTTTACTCTAGAGTCTATAGACTAAACTTGCATAGTGATTATTTTAGGCCTTTATATATACATAACGCTATGTACAGAAACCAAGGTCTTGTCAAAATGCTGAAACAACTAGAAAAGTGTCGTGAATTTTTTTCAATAAAGTGTTAGCAGCAGTTTTTACTTTTCCTGATATCTTATTATTAGTTTAACTACACAGAATTTACACACATTCTTTGACTTAGATGTTTAAGAGGAGAACCTTCATTTGTTCCACATGCCAAAAGCAGATGAAAATTATTTGTTTCACCAGCACAATGCAAGATGAAAACAAGTTTTTGTTCCTCTCCATTCTTCCACACACCTTAGTGCAATGGTGTTCTACTGGAATAAGGACTATGGAGAAAAGTATAACTTTATAGTTTTCATTATAGAACAGCTTCAGGAGCACCACCATGATCCAAAGTCATTGACTAGCAAACCATGAGGCAGTTGAACCCTCAGTGTTTACAGTCTGAACAGACAAATGTGGTGGTGTCTACAGGTCTGGACTCAGTTTCTCAACAGTAAGGGCAGCAAAATGCAGGCTTCTACAGAATACTTTCTTCAGTCCCATGTTCACCAGATAAGCAAATAGATGGTACAGCTAGAGTAAAGCTATTAAGTCTGCACAACTCAGCAGTTCTGACATGTGAACTGCATTCACCTTGTACCTTTGGAGAAGGAATCCTTCTCATAGCCTGAGAAATCCTCTGCTATTAAGAGTTGTCTCCCCATACTGTATCTTCTGAGAAGCAGGGGAAATATTTTCTCAGGAGGACTTCTAGTAGACAGACTTCTTCAGAACAGTAAATTTATGCCCCTGGCTGAGGCCTTTCACAAAGTAGTGCTTCAGGGCAGTGCAGGAAGAAGGCAAGGGACATGGCTTTTTTGAAAAAAGCTTTTAAACTTGACTTAATAGCTTGCAGGCACATTACTGCTATCACAGCCAGCCAAAGTCAATTCAAAAGTTTGTATACATTATTATTACAATTAGAAATTGTGTATTACAGCTACATTTAAATTCTAAAGAGAATGTTTGATAAGTAGAACTACACGCTCACATGGTGGACACAGAACTATACAGTCACATGGTGCATAGAATACAGAAGAAAATACAGCATCCCAGTTTTGGAAAATGATGCATATGAATCTGCAGTAAAGCCGTTAATAGATTTTACAAGAGCTATTTCTTCTAGGCTAAACTCCCTCTCCAAATGAATAATATTTTGCCTTCATGGAACAGGTATCTTTCCAAAATGGAAGCTGAAAAATGTTGCTTTTCTAACTGCTGTGATCCAACAACTAATAGTACATATACAACAAGGAAGAATATACATCATGCTTAATTTTTTAGTTGAGAATAAATTTATCTACTTCTACCGTTATTTTAATAGATTAAGCAACAGACTAACAACATTAATTATATCAAAGATAACTTTTATAAGAACTCCAAAATGAAAGCAATTTTCTGGAAATACATTTTTTAGGCAATTACTGGGGAATACATCAATACACCTTTTATTTTTTCTTATCCCCAGACTCAGTAAAGGCAGGTAAATTCATGTGGCTTCTCTGACTGCTCAGTTATCTACTCCAACAAAAATCCACATATGAAGGTATCCAAGTCAAATTCCTACTTCTTAACTATAATTCTTAATTATTTACTTGTATCAGAAAACTAGGGATAAATTTTGCCAAAGAGCAAATATCAGAGATTCCTTCACAATTCTCATTCTAAATTACAACATAGAAAACCTTGTTGGAATAGTTGGTAAATAAGAGTAAAAAAGAACTGCTCATTCTTAATTTAATATCTTTTTGTGGGGTGCTGGCTGCATTTTGGGAGCTACTGTAAACCTCCAGTCTGCAGCTGCTAAATACTATCAAACCATCCAAAGTTTAAGAACATCTAATGTCAATCTAATATTCTATTAAGATGAAGAAGTTGGCTTTTATTGTTAAATATTTAAGACAACAGACCAACTCCCTTACAGTTGTATATAAAAGCAAGAACTGGTATACTGTTATTGTGTAGGTGTTTAATTACATGAAACAAATGTTGCTTTGATAACATTTAAAGAAAACATTCATAATTCTAACTGAAAGAATCAAGCTTAAAGAAGATTTGGTAGTGTCTTGTAGAATTACAGTAGCTTATTTCTTACAGCTCCAAAAACTGCAAAATCCAGGTGATGTACACTCAAGAAAGCCCAAAGGCTAGTCATAACAGGAATTTTCATAGTGAAAAGAGACATCGTTTCTTTCTATATTTCTCATAGTTAACTTCCATGTCTCTGGTTACTGTACTGCACATGGTGCAACATGTCTTTTGGCAGCACTATAAGTTAAGACCTAAATAAATAAACCATAAATTTTAATAAACAGAAAAAAAGCCAGGAAAATTTCAGTTACTTGTTACTTTTAAGCCACTGCTTATAAGATAACATTTTAAAATATTTCCCTTTCAGAAATTATATTTCCTAGCAATCTCATTTAAATTATATTTTTGAATAATTTCTTGAGAGTCCAAGACTCAAGAACTGAGTTCACATTGAGAAAACCCTTCCTTGTTATCTAGCCAAAACCAAGCCTCCACATGTAGGAAGTTATGTGCTTGCTGTATGAGACTGCAGATGTCATACTAGTTTATTCCATTTTTAGAAACATAACCCCTTTTATTTCTGGCTAAGAAACAACTGAACCAACAGATAAGTATTATTCAGTTTATTTTTTTCCCTGAAGGATGCATTAGGTGCTTACTTTAAGATTAGTAATTACAAGGATGAAAAGGGGGTAGTAGTCACAAAACTAGGTTCCCTGTCACTGTGGGTGTCATTGGAGTACACAAGGTACTTCAGTGACCGCTGACATTAAAGTACTTTGTGCCAACTAACGTATGTAAACAAAGTTGAAAGGCAAAGTCTCAGCATTTAAGAACATTACATGAAAAATAGTTAATAATTTAAATTATAAAAAGATAGATTTGAACTGCCCTGGTTACAAATTCATGTATAAAACAGAAGATGTTAGTAGAAAAAAATTCAATGTATAAAAACTACATCTGCTTAATTCAACTTTTAGAGTTTGTAAGTAAATTCAGCTATTTAAACTATGTCTCATGTTATGTTGAATCTCCTCTTTCATAATAAATCCTGCCCCTCAAGGATATCCATATCCAAAGTACTTATCCCGTAATGTAGACTATAATAGCCCTCTGTGTTAAGAGCAGCAGGGACAGAAATAGATACTGTATGACTAAATGCTGATTGACAGTTCTGTCACATGCTTAGCTCTTCTTAAACAAAACTGCAATAAAAAGATTTCATATCATACCACTCAAGAGATAGTAAAATAATGTAAACAGATGTAACCCTGTGGAAGAAAAAATTCTACTTTATTATTATCATAACACAGTGAAACATTTTTCAAATACATTAGCCAGGGATCAAGTTATTCTGTGTCTAATGAGAAAGGAAGTGTTCCTTCTCAATTACCCATTAAAATGCTGTTCCTAACAACAACAAAAAAAATCACATGGAACACTGTTCCTATGTAAATACTTAAAGGAAAATATTGTCATGGCATGTGGGAAAGAAACAAGAGGAAAACAGTACAGAGACAGTGACTGAAGTGTCTGCCAGGTACATATCCAAGACAGCTTAAAAGCCCCTATGAAATGAAACCTAGCTTTTGAAGCTGTCACAGTTTGCCACCTTGATACATTATTGTACAAGTCTGAAGAATTCCTTGACAGAATAACTTTTATTAAGAGCAGCTGAGACACTAGGAAAAGCATAAGGCCTCTCACAAAATAATGGTTTATAATCACACACATGATAAAGAAATGTATCATCTTAGTGACTTGTCAGTCACTCGTAAGTGCACATGCAAGACAACTGCAGCCACCACAACAATTGGCTCTCAAGCCTGGCAAAAGACCTATCAACATTTCTGTCAGAAATAAGACCATTTACCAATTGGTACCTCAATTCTGTCTCACCCTTGCTCCATTTGGATCTTGAATTTCATTGTCTTGTGTTAAAGCCAAAGAAACAAGTACTAGGTAGAAGCTTCCAGTACATTAGAGAGCTTTAAGCAAAGTCTGAAAATATCTTTAAAAATAAAATAAAAATTAAAAATCGTATTTTTATGCTTACTTTGTCATGCATAAGTGACAAAATATTCAAGATGATATTTTTAAGGAGTTAAAGGGTCAAGAACAGAGAAAAACAGATAGGTGAAATAACAGACTATTATACAAATATTTTTTAAAATCTTAAAAAAGATCTTTATCTGCAACACCATAAAAACATCTTCAAGGTACAGACAAGCAGAAGGTGAAACTTGAAGTGGAAATAGAATGAAACATGTAAAACTGTTCAGAAAAAAGGTAAGAAAATAATTATAAAATTTTCTAGAAATGTGTATGCAGTTAAGTAATGACTGTACAAACAAATGAAAGAAAACCTTGTTAATCACTATAATAAAAACAACATATGGTTTACTAAACCCCTACTTAGAGATAACAAGAATAACTGTAGTAGAAGTACCATTCCATTTCTTGCCATATTCCAATGTGATGTTTCCTAGACATCAATACTGAAGGAAGTTTCATTGGTACAGGACATCTTTGGCCTGATCAGATACAACCACTTATGATCAGCAGCAGGACCAGGCAAGTAAATCTTTGAAGACACTACCAAAAATCCTAAGGCAGAATTAAGCCTGGTATTTACTTGCAAGTATAGTTGCAGTCAAAACCAAGAATATTTATAGCACATCTATTTGATGTCATTAATATTGTAATTGTCTTTATATCTACATTAGACCCAAAATTTAAACATTTATATCATGATGCTCGTCTTCAGAAACTGATTTTACTGTTACCATCATTACTCAAGTAGAAATTATGTTGCCCTCTGGGGAGATGAAAACCATGATAGATAAACACTCAAGTCTGTTCTTATTTCAGATTCTATATAACTAAATTTATTGCAATTAGAAATAATTTCTGGATGTATAGCTCATGCCTCTAATACAAACTACTTACGAAGCTGTGATAAGTGGAACATCTCACTTATTCCCAGTCCACTAACTTCAGTGGAATTCAAGCTCATGAAAGATTTGGTTAAAATGTCTGTGCACACAGGGGACTAGACAACCCATGAAGTCCTTCATGGTCATAATAGTGAAAGCATAAATATGTATGGAGCAAAGGGAATCTAATTATCAATACTGTTAATTATCCTTCATAATTTTCTCCTATTCTTCATTGTGTGACCTTCCAAGTGGTGCTCTGCTGGTCAAAGTAAATACCTTATTTCAGCCATATCAGATGTACGCAGAACCCTAGAGCAGTAAATAAAGCCTAGCAATCTAGAAAGCAACAGAAAAATGCCACAAAATTCAGACCAAAACAACCTGTACTCTCACTTATGTCATTATTAATGGATGCAAGCTAGAGGAGGGTAGATTTAGATTAGACATTAGGAGGAAGTTCTTCACAGTTAGGGTGGGGAGACACTGGAACAGGTTGCCCAGAGAGGTTGTGGAAGCCCCATCCCTGAAAGCCTTTAAGACAAGGCTGGATGGGTTTCTGGGCAACCTGATCTAGTGGATGGTTTCCCTGCCAGGCAGGGGGTTGGAACTAGATGGTCTTTAAGGTCCCTTCCAACTCTGACGATTCTATGATACTATGATTATTCAGGTTTTACGTAACTGCTCATGGGAATACTTTGAACTTTCCTAATCAACTACTTCTTAAGCAGTCACATAACAAAACAATCAGATATGCAGCTTTTCTGAATACGTGTTTCAAGCCCTACAAGAATTACATTCAGCATTATTATTCAGAATCACTGCTCAACAAGCAGATCCAAATAGGAGCTGCTGAGCATCAGGATTCTGAAATGCACAAGTTCTGTTCTGTACTGTTCTCAAGTACACAGCAAAGTTATTTAACTTGGCAAGTACCTAACGTCTACATTTAGCCCATATCTGGGACTAAACTATAGCATCTGCTCTATCATTCAATGACCCCTTCCCAGTAGTGAAAGAGGAACAGGAAAAGGAGACCAATTGGTTAAAATGAAAACAAATTTAAGGAAACAACAAAACCAAAACCAAGACCAATTCCAACATAAAGTAAATAAAGTTATACTTAGCTCAGGAAAGGTACAGCAGGCACAATAAACAAAGCAGCAGTCCCCAATAGAAGCCAAAGCCAGGAGCCCAAACAGAAAACCCTCCCCTTACCAAACCTCCCTCTTTATACTAAGTGTGGGATTTGTGCTATGAGACACACCTGCAGCCAATTCAGATCTGCTGTCCTGATTGACTACAAACTGCTAACAAGCTGTAGACCATGGCTGGTCTAGGGTTCTGTTTCAGTGAAACCAGGATATCTAACATATGCACAATTAGTATAATGCATCTAACTGTCCCTGTATTGTATGTATCCATTTTAGACTAGGCAAATTAGAACCACACTTATTCTTGAGCAGTTAGTTTCAGAAACATTATTAGAGCTTACTCTACAACAGTTCCAGGATGGGGACTCTTCAAGATGCATATGCAAATAGCAGTCTAATCCTGAGCTCTTCAACATTTAGCATTGTTTCAGGCAGATAAAAGGCATACTTGCAAAGGAAGTTAAAGTGTATCCTTAAAAATCAAGATTAACAGACTTGGCTACACAGCTGTAAAAATCATCAGGCTTCACTTCTACTTTTCCATCTTAATACCTGAACCTCACAGTCAAGGAGGAAAAATTTGCTTAGTTTGAGTAGGCAATTGCACTGTCACTGAACAGAAATTGATGCTGAAGGAAACATGAGAATTAATTCCACACAGAATGGGAACACTATGCAGTGGATAGGTGATAAGACACGGTTACCAAGGACCAAATGTAGCCTAGAGATTAGACTGGGAATGGAAATGTGCAAGAATTGACACAGGGCCAGTTATAAATGCAAGAAATATCCTTTATTCCACACTCAATATTCAATCTGGAAGTCACTACAGGCTCTTTCCAGAGAAAAAATAACCTGACCAAAGAGAGTTTAAACATTATTTTAGAGCAATAAGATAGCAGAGAACTAATTAATCTTGCAATTTCCATCTCAAATTCATTTATGTGGAAATTGCATAAATCAAATTATTAAATCAAACATTTATTGTATGAAAATCAGTGCCTCAAGAGGAACCTCCAATGAAGATCTAAATCCTAAAATTTATCCATTAGTTCAGTTTTTTTCCATGACTCAAGCACTTTTCAGGAATGTAGATATTTTCCTCTCTTGGACAGGTTGACAAGATCCCAACTAGCTATGCCATACTGCTGATGCAATGTATACATAACAGATCAGGACAATGAGGAAAATCAACCTGTGCCCCAGAGACAATTTAGCACTTTTATTTCCAAATTATTTTCAACTATGTGCATGGTGTTGTAGTTTATACTAGGTGACTGGTCTGGCAAATGTCTAGTCTGAGGTCAGCACAAAACCTCCTTCTTCAGTTTCATTTTTCACTCACTATGTGTAACCAAAGAAGAGCTAGAGTTAGCATTTTAAAGGACTTTTGAAAACACAGTATTGGAAAGCTTAAAGAAATAATTAAAACTGATTCAGTGCTTCTTAAAACTAGTAATATATATATGTATTTGTTTTGATTGAGTGCTCTAATCCTCTGTCTTAAAACTAAACAAAACCCCAAAATAAGAAAAAAAAAAAAAAAAGAAGCCCAACACTGATGAGAAATCTTGCAATAACAAATCAGTGTGCACACATGAGGGAAAAACAAATGCAGTTGGGAAACAGATTTCAGTGTCAAGTTTCCACGAGTGTTGTTATAAATATCAGGAAATTAAAAAATGCTCTTAAAATGCATGAACATTGTTTGGGTCTTTAATCTGGAAGGGGCATGATTGATTTTGCAGGGTGGAAACTGCCAAATGTACCAGTCCCTGCAGATGGAAGGGGCCGGCACATAGCTGCCAATTTCAGGGAAGATATTTCAACTACTCTCTAAAATGGATTGCAAAATCTTGTTGTGTTCTGCTTGCTTCTCCAGGCTCATGCTGCACTAGGCAGCTTAAGGGAAGAATGGCATCAGCCTTTTCCCAAAACAGCTGAAGTCACAGAACATGACTATTTTGGGAAACAAAAAATGAAAAACCTAAATCTCAGAAGGCATTGGAAATAATAGTCAACAAAAATTAGAGTCTTACTATTTACACAATGGCCATTTTACACCATAATGAGAGGAAAGTTGACCTTTAATGTCTAAAGTTCATTTTTATATCCTTATTTCTAAACAAAATCTTCATGCAAGGAAGAACATTTTCTGGAAATGAAGTTACACTGTGTGAAACATGAAATCCCTCTTGCACTATAGCAAACAGTGAAATATGACAAAGAAGAAGAACAATATTTCAAATAAGACCATCTTTAAATCCAAATGCTCTTAAGTCTCAGCTTGTTCATTTTCATAAATTTGTATCAGATTTGAAAATCTGATTCCTGATAAAACATTTTGGAGGTACAAGTTCAGTCTATCAGCACTGGCAGCTCCAAGTCACTTTTTATGGCCTCAAAAACTCCTCCTAACATCATTATGTTAAAGAGAACAGTTGGCTGGGTTTTTTTTTAAAAAAAAAAAAAAAGTATCAAATGTACTTGGCTTCTTCTGTCCTTTCAGTTGGGCAGAAATACTTACCTTTCTTCTGTTTTACTTTTATTTTTTCTCCCATGTTGTAAAAATAATTTCCAAAGGCAAAGGACTAGTGTAAAGCAATCTTTTTAAAGCCATTTTCTATAGCATTTTTCTTTCAAGACGAATCTACTCCCTTTCCTTCCACTCTGCTCTGGAAACTGTGCTTATGCCAGCACCTTGTTAAAGTGATTGCTGAGTCTTTTCCTCTGGAATTTAGCACCACTACAGCAGGTGAGTAACAGAGTCTCAAATATCTTGTGTTAAGGACAGATCTGAAAAGTTATCTGCAAGGTGGAGTAAAGCTGTTTTGCTGGCAGCGAGAATACTAGAATGGATATAAAGTGTCTTGAGGAGAATTGTCTTCAGGACTGCATCACATTAAAGACATAGGAGTGGTATTTTGTCCCACTGGTTCCAGCAGAGGCAGAACTTTTTCCCTGCATTAGTTATACCAGTATAATACACATCTACATATGTGACATGAAAATAAGTCTTTGTCCCCCTTTTAAGGACTATTCCTCTATATGTTTGCTCCTTTTAAATTATTATTTGTATACCTAATTTGCAGACACTTTTGTGAATAAAGAAATTAAATTTCTGGCCTGAATTCATCCCCAGTGCACAAGACTAAGCGAGGTGCAAGACGCGCACCTTGCTTTCTCTTTCTTTTTGAAACACTCCTTTCATGCTGCACTGCAGGCTTGTGAGATATACTCTAGCATCATTTGTTACATATTTCATACTGTAGTGCCATGCTTGATTGCATCAATCTATACAAAACAGAAACTGGCAGCCAGTCTCCCAATTTCTGCCAACTGTAAAGGTTAACATGTACGTTGGCATAATGTGGGTGTGTAAATAAGGGAATTTGTGTAGTCCTTTATTTAGCAATGTAAGAAAACATATTTCAGGTCGGAGATGAATAGTTTTCCTTCCCTCCAGGTGTCTATTTTCTATTTTGGAAATTCCAAGGAAGGGATTAAACATGCACAAGCACTACTTAGCAACAAAACACTAAGGAACCATACTGTGTGTACTATAACTTCATTTCATAAGACTATCATCACAAACTGCCAGTATTTTATCACTGCCAAGATGTCTTCAGAGAGAGACAGGAGAAGTCAAGGAAGTGGCTCTCAAGACACTCCCAATAAGCTCTCTGCCATCACTCAAACCTCCCATAAAGTGAGTTCACCATCCCCAAGGATAATTAACAACTTTATTTCTAGACCAACAACTTCTAAGAAAAAATATTTGTCCAATCAATTAGGGTTATGTTTTCATTTTTGCACCTTTAGAACTTCTTATTGTTGAACAAGCAAAGACAAATAAGCAACTGCCTTGTACAAAAACTGACTGCCATAAAACAAAGCTATATATGCTTCTGTATTTGTAGACTAAACACTTGTCTAATCTCATGCAGAAATACAGATTATATGAATCATATGGAACTGATATGAAATTTCCCTTGACATTTTATTCTGGAATTCCAGAAAATAACCAAACAATTTGACATGAATAAGCAGTTATTTAACAGTGAGGATAAAAAGGAATAATTCTATGTACCAGTTCCCTCTTGTTCACAAGCTTGATTTGTGTAACAGTCTATGGTCATGACTTTTAAACAAAAAATTCAAATAAACATCCATAAATGTTTGTCATGCTGATAAAAACCTTCTACGTGTACCTCTTTGTCTTCCATTAATTTTAAACTACAGCAATGCATGCCTCTTTTAAAGTATTAGAAAAAAAAATTAATATGAAACACAGGAAATAGTCAGGAGATAATTACTTTCAAGGATCCCAGTCTTCTGAATCTCCAAGATAAGATGTAAAAACAGATGGAGAAATCAACAGTGTGCAGAATTCATTACAGGTTGCATGATGGTGATCATGCCTTTACGCTGACTATGTAATGGTTTTAACATGGAAGGAATGCTAGTCAAAAATAAAAGCGGTGACTATATACAAAGAATTACACAGAATCTCACAGAATGTTAGGAGCCGGAAGGGACCTCAAAAGATCATCCAGTCCAATCCCTCTGCCACAGCAGGATTCCCTAGACCAGGTCACACAGAAGTGTGTCCAGACGGGTTTTAAATATCTCCAGAGAAGGAAACTCCACGGCCTCTCTGGGCAGTCTGTGCCAGTGCTCTAGCACCTGAACTGGGAAAAAATTTTTTCTTGTATTCACATGGAACCTCCTATGCTTCAGCTTACAGCCATTGCCCCTTGTCCTGTCACTGGGCTCCACTGAGAAGAGTCTAACCCTTTCCTCTTGACACCCACCCTTCACATATTTCTAAGCATAAGTGAGGTCACCCTTTAGTCTCCTCCAAGCTAAAGAGATCCAGCTCCCTTAGCCTTTCCTCGTAAACACATACTCAGTCAAGTGCCTGTAACAAATGACAGCTTCTGTGCATGATCACCTCTGTCTAAATACAGAATATTAGTACAAGACTCTCTATCAAGAATCAAAAGCCTGCAGGAACAGCTTTACAGAAAAGTCCTATCTGCCTCTATGACTTTAACTTATGCGAACAGAACCAAACAAAAATAAATTCTCTTTTTAATAAACTATGAATTCATTGATATTATTTTTCTGCCTGCTTTGCTGTTGCAAGGTGCAACATAAGGGTGGAAAACTGAAATGTATATATTCTTAAAGAAAATAACACAATATGCACAAAAAAAAAGATATCTTAAAATAGATAACTGGCTGCATATCTCCAATAGAAGTGATACAAGCTACAGACATGCTCTTACAGAGTGTAATGTATTTGAGTGTCCTAGTTTGAGTTAGAACAGAACTAATTTTCTTCTTATTTTTCAGCTAAACCTCTTCTAGATAACTGCACTTTCTGCAGTTAATAACATGTTTTCACAGACGGTGTCTGCTTCTAGTACTGATAACATGATGTTTAGAGTTAGTAGCAAGAATTGGTATGCAGGCCAATGTCATTGCTAAATCTCGTGTACCTTATTGGGGGTGCAGAGTAAAAGGCTGCACTCATGGGGAGGATTGGTCAGGACAGAATCACAGAATCATTAAGGTTGGAAGAGTCCAACTGTTACCACCATGCCCACTAAACAATGACAGAATCAATTGACCAAAATAGGTATTCCATTCCATGCACATTGTATTCAGTATAAAGCTAAACAATCAAGAGTTTCAAGCCCTTCTTCCATGGTGGCATGTGAGGAGAACTCTGCTGGTTCTGCCTTCAGTCCAGATCTGTGAGTTCCTGAATCTGGTTCCTGGATACAGTTCCAGAATCCCATTGCATATCTTTATATATCTTTGTATATCATATATGCCACTAAGTCCAGTCTGGGGCTTCCGTCACAGCATCAGTGGTGATGGTGACATAGTTGTCATTTGTTGGGGAGGGAAGTTGGGTGAAAGATTGGGTTTACTTTTATTGCATGTATTTCATTATAATGTTATTATTTTCATTAAAGTTATTTTAGATTTTTCTTCCAATCCATAAGTCTCCCTCTTACTGTCTTTCTTTCCCTTTTGGAAGGGAGAGGGGTTAATAGAGAGTATCTGCCACTTGTTTAGTAGCCAGCCCAGTCCTAATCCTTGACATTACAGTTGGTATATTTGCAACTGTCTTTAGATATAAATATGTAAAACATATAAAATGTTAACTATAGAACACAAGAAATAGAGAAATAGTAAGGTTGAAAGACAACCACTTGAAAACACTGGAATAATATTATGAATTTTTCTCCAAATTAAATGGCCAGTTGGAGATTTTGAAAGGCAAGTTAAAATTATAGAAACACATGTAATTATATGCAAAATCACAGATCAGTGTTATACTCTGAATTGTAGTGCCAAAATAAAATGATTCCTTGAGGTGACTAAAAAAAGGAGAGGATAAGGTTCAACTAAAGAAAAAGAAAATAAAGATTATGCAATGGGATTCCTAGAAGAACTTATTGAAGACACTTGTAATTCCAAACATCAATACTCCAGTAAGCTCTTGTTGGGCCAAAGCAGAAAAACATTTAGATTGAAGGATCCAGTGACACGAAAACATGAAAAAGTACCACTGTTTGAACAACACTTAATATCTCTAAAAATGAAGCTATTTTACTATGACAAAATATGAATATACTGCAATTATTTTTCTTCTTCAGAGGAAGACTAATTTCTTGATCAAAAATTATGCTCATCTTTACATATATCACTGCAAAAGTAAAGATTAAGCTAACATGTGAAACAGATTCTTAAAAATATTTATTTAATGGAAAAATATTTTTTTTTCAGTTATGAATGTAAGCAGATAGGCCGAACCTTTTTATGCTAAGAAAGTCAGTTAACTGAATGGGATTTGTAAAGATCAGCTCAGAAACTCCAAGTACTGCAACTGTATATTTGCACAGTGCATACCAGAGTGGGCCCTAATATCACCTGCAGCCTCTAAACTCTACTGTATTATTGCTCTTAATAGTAATAACAACAACATTCATTTTATTGGATATAGCAGTTCCCATTTTTGTATTCACAGTAAAGCTTTAAATTTTTTTTATTTAAATTTTCAAAGCACTTTCAGGGGAACATTTTCTTAAGGATTAAAAAAAAAAAGATCCCAAGTGTTTAACCATAACCACTATTGGGAAAATACATTAGTAATGTACACTTTAAAGCACTTCTGAAAAGCTACACTCCTAACACCAGGTAAATGATATATGTTTTAGAAACACTTATGAATACCTATTCACTTATTAGTCTGGCATGGCCTCAAAACACTATTGGCTAAACAATAGTGCTTCTATCATGATTTTGTATATGGTCAATCAAGTAAACAATATGCATTTTTTTAAAAATGCTTGAATGCATGCTTACACAGCAGTTTATTCAGATCCATTATGGACATCCAAGTAAATAAGTGTTCTAAAGTCCATAACTACATATTCAGTAAATACAGAACTGCTACTTTCCATAGAATAAATAATAAGCACTGTAACAATACCCCAATCACAGGGGTTTATCCAACAATGTACTTCGCCACAAAAATAATTTCACAACTTCTTGTTGGCATTTTTTCCTCCCTCATCATTTCTTTCTTTTGTTTTTAAAGAAAGGTGTTAAAGGGTGGAACATTACCTTTCAAGAAGCTGTTACTTTCTGATAATACACAATCATTATGAGAAATAATAACATGAAAGGAATTATTTTTCTTGTGAGTCCATCTAAAACTATAGGCCTCATTTTGATCTCACTACCTTACCTTGATCACCAGCAGACCTAGATGAGTTCTGCAGTTTGGAGCCACAGTCTTGTATTGATGGCATTTGTTGCTCTGAGTAATTGCTCAGTAAATATTCAGGAAGGGTTTTGTTTCTAACTACAAATACCGAAGGAGAGAAAGCTCTTTAATAATTTGATGCACACTTATATGTGGGTGAGAGCTTGCCATTTCCAGACATACTGAATTCTCTTTACCCTTTATTCTTCTTTCATTTATGTTTCAGTAGTTCCAACAGGAAGAAAAATACCCTAGATAGGAAATGAGTAACTACTACTCATAACAGAATTGCAAATAGATGAAGGGTTAATATTAGAACCTTTTGTAAGAATCTAGGAGCCCTTAAAGGAGCATGAAATACTGATTTTGGCTATAGGAAGATCTGTGCTGCAGTGACAAACAATCCCGATTAATTATTCACAGGCCTTGGAAAGAAGAAAAGATACGGATAGAGGGGAACAAAAAAGAGAGCCTAACCAAGATGGCTTTTTCAGCAGAAGCCCAAGACTTGTCAGTGTAGATCTTTTTAGCTACACCAGCATATCTCACAGATATTTAAGACAGGTTTTAAATAGTCCAAATAGACAAAGTAAGGCTTTTGTCTTTAAGGTAAGCCTTCCAACTGGACCACTAAAGCGATGATTTTCCACCCTCCAAGGCAGACTAAGTTAGGAAGAACACAAAAGTGTCTTTACCTAGCAAAGAGGGCAGAGGCTTCCATATTCAAAGCAGCTTCTAAATTTGAAACATCCTTGCAAGTATTAAATTATAAAATAATGAACTATTTAAAATCTATTTATGTATATTCCTGGCAGGATCTACATGGGCTTGGGAGAAAAGAAAATTTGCTAAATTAATAATTTATGTAGGAACAGTTTGCTTAGTGTATGTCCCATTTAAATGTTTACAAATATACACTTTTTTAGCAGTTCTACTCTTTTTTAGTATGCATCCATCCACTGAAGGTCAAAAAAGAGATCTAAATGAATATAGACATTACACCCTTGATTTCAGGAAGGTTATGTACTCACTAGTGTAAAAAAGCCTGAGTCTAATGAATTCAGTCTGATCATAGGGATGTTAAGGAAGGAAGGAACACAGACCAACTGTTTTCATGATCTACCAGCATTCTGCTTCATTAATTGTGTAGTGTTTATTCTTGATGTGCTGTTGGGAAATACTGCTTTGTTGACACTAGATTTGTTACTATAATCCACATTTTATAAATATGAGAGAACGACATAAGAGTGGTAGAAAGAATAGAACTATATTCTAAGAATATATATTCTAACAACTTTTCAAAACAAAAATAATAATTAAATCTGTTCCTAAACTGATCTTCAATACAGCAGGAAAAGTTTATCTTTTTAATTACTAGATTAATTTTCCCATTTAACTTATCTAATTTTGAGGGGGGGAATTTTATGAATGTATACAAATACCTGACAGAAGGCTGCAAAGAAGAGAGACCTAGGCTCTTTTCAGTGATGCCCTGTGACAGGATAAGAGGTTATGAGAACAAACTGGAAGATCAGGAAATGTTGTTTTACTGTGAGGACAACTGAGCACTGGCATAGGTTGCCCAGGAAAGTTGTGGAATCTTCCTCCTTGGAGATATTCAAAAGTTATTCGAACATGGTCCTGGGTAACCACCTTTGGGTAGCCCTGCTTGAGCAGGGTGGTTGGACAATATGACGTCCAGAGGTACATTCCAACCTCAACCATTCTGTGATTCTGTAAAATCTTCTGATTCAAAATGATTTGTTTTCAGTCTTTCAATACTGTCTCAAAGTTTCACAATTTCCGTAAAAATTGTGTGCTCCATAACTTTTGATGAATAAGATTTCCATCTACACAAAAATAAAAGAGACTTTCTCAGTTGTTTTTTTTTTTGGTATGTTCTAAAGACCAAACTTAGTAACACTGAATTCCTCACCCCTCAGAAAAACCTACTTAGGTTATTTTTCTGGTGTTTTTCTCAAATCCTGAAACATTCATTTGCATTTTGGTAAGGATATCAGACAATAAAGGACTGAGATCTACTAGACAAGTAAGGCAGATTTTTCATCCTAGATTAAATTAAATAGGAACATTAGTAGAATTTAATTCAGATTAGTGTAAAATTTTATAATACAAAAATTAAGCAGAAATAGTTAATTTCAGATATACTCATTCTTATACCAATAAAAGCAAATTATGTTCTGATTTCAAACAAAATAGCACATATTTGCCTTTTGCAGAATTTAAATTGGTGTTTAATTTTAAACAATTGTTTATGTGTTTTGCCTTACTAGTGTTTTCATGCGTATTTTGATTCAATAAGACCATTAACTTGTGGGGATTTTTTTAAAAAAGTAGTTGCATTATCTAATAACAGGCATGAGAAGTAAAGTTATAGCTATGTTTTGATATATTATAAAATTGGAGGTGGATTCACTACATCCAGCACTGGGTGCCCTATAAGAGGAAATACTACCTACTCCATTAACCTTGTCCAGTGAACTGGCAGTCACACATTTGTTCTACTTTCCTTTAAGGATTACATAATCAGAAAGTCAATTAAAGATGAAACATGAACACGTAATATTTTTTGCAACCTCAACCTAATACACATTATCTACACCAGGGCAAAAATTATTTACAGACAAGGTTCTAATTTCACTATGAAGAGAAATAGCTTAAATGACATGATAGTTGATTTATAGCAATGATTTAATGAGTTGCATTGCTAGAATTGACTATGACTACTCTCAACACAAGTTTATCATACATCAGAAAAGTCTACTTACTTTGAAGTAATGATGTAGTAAAAGGAACCTCCTCAAATGTATTGTCTTTTTCCCAATAAAAAACAAAAGCAAACTTTTCTTCAAAGAATAAACCACAAGAGTTCCCCTGAAAAATGTGAGTAGCAAAATGTTAAACAGACACAGATTAAACACCCTTTTGAGTCATCTGTGCTACATACAGGCAATAATGAACAAGCTTCTGAAAATACTTTGGTCTGGGAAAATACTGGAAACTTTCTTCACCTTTATTTTTTTTAATTGCTCATAAGTATAATACATGCCTTTTTAACATTAACATTTTTACTTGCTTTTACAACTGGACAAAAAGCAGGCTGGTCTTTATATTGAATACTAGATATTGTAGCTTTTCAACTGTGTTTAGTAAAAAGGGTATCCAAGGGAAATTTGCTTTAGGATTTAAAGTAATTTATGACACTTTTACTTTTACTGTTAGGGTTCAAAAACACCATTGTTGTCAGATGAACAAAAGTCTGCCTTCACCTTCCTCCATTTAAAACTAGTAAGCCAGAAATTAAGAATAACTATGAAAGACTATAATCAAGAAATCTAATATTATTTTTAAATGTTTTTATATTATCTATCTCAAAAGTTTATTCACATTTTCCCACTTTGTGTGTGTGTGTGTATTTTCTTGTTGTATGGCATTTACTAGTTGTTCAGGAACTGTATTTTAAAGCTACTGGAAATGCTTCCATTGACATGCAGTTACACTCAGGAGTTCATTAAATATTTATATTTATAGTTTTTACCTATTCATTAAGCAATTTTTCAACTCCTGAAGTGCTTATTTAAACAGAATTTTAAGCAACACCATGTGCAGTATCTAATGGAATAAAAATATGTAAAGTAAAATGCATAAAGTAAAAGATGTAAGAGAAACTACTAGGTGAATGTAATGCTTCAAGGTATGCCATCTATTCCTGAAGATACAAAACTATTATTAGCAGTAAACTATGGTATTACAGCTTTAATAGGTGACTACAAAGCCACAGTAGAGGAACAAATGCAGACTTGAAAGTTCAAAAGATCAATAGATAAGCAGCATGTTACAAGATAGTTGAAATAAGATCCTCTGAGAAATGAAATCTTGTGCCATAATAAGCAAGTAACCCTGTGTGATTTGAGATCAACTTTAATATGATATTAGACTCAAAATGTACAATCTGCAAAATGCTTGTAAACAGCAAATAAACTATCCTTGGATTTGGTTGTTGATTTGGGAGATACGTTGTAAAACAACTCATCTTCCTCCACAGACTTTCTCCTGCTGTTAGAAGAAGGTAAAATAAATATAATAAGGAGTATTTCCTGTTATGGCAAATAAATTTTTAAAATCATATTTCTTTTCTAAGTGTCCACTGGTTTTATGCAAGTACAATCACAAACACTTTATGCAGGATTCTAATTTTATCTGTGAAATCAAACCTGTAATAAGGAGACTGGCCCAGGCTGGCCAGAGAGGTTGTGGAGTCTCCTTCTGTGGAGAGATTCCAAAGGCACCTGGAGGTAATCCTGGGCAACCTGCTGTGGGTGACCTTGCTGGAGCAGGTGATTGGACTAGGTGATCTCCAGAGGTCCCTTCTAACACCTATCACTCTGTGGTTCTGTGATGTAACAGAGAAAAAAAGAAAATTAACAAAAACCCAAAAGTCTGAACTTTTTTTCCTTTCAGATGTCATTTACCACACTCTTGGGGTTTATAGTTTTCACAGAATCACAGAATCACACAGAATTATCTGGGTTGGAAGAGACCTCAAAGATCATCAAGTCCAACTCTTAATCCAACATTAATGATTACTAGATCATGACACTAAGTGCCACATCCAGTCTTATTTTAAAAACCTCCAGGGATGCTGAATCCACCACCTCTCTGGGCAGGCCATTCCATTGCCTGATTACTTGCTCTGTAAAGAACTTTTTTCTGATATCTGGCCTAAACCTTCCCTGGCAGAGCCTAAGCTCGTGTCCTCTTGTTCTGTTGTTGGTTGCCTGGGAGAAGAGACCGACCCCCACCTGACTACAACCTCCTTTCAGATAGTTGTAGAGAGTGATGAGGTCACCCCTGAGCCTCCTTTTCTCCAGGCTAAACAACCCCAGCTCCCTCAGCCTCTCTTCATAGGACTTGTGCTCAAGTCCCTTCACCAGTTTTGTTGCTCTTCTCTGGACCCACTCTAGCACCTCAATATCTTTCTTGAACTGAGGGGCCCAGAACTGAACACAATACTCAAGGTGTGGCCTCATCAGTGCTGAGTACAGGGGAAGGATCACCTACCTCGTCCTGCTGGCCACACCATTCTTGATATAGGCCAGGATGCCATTGGCCTTCTTGGCCACCTGGGCACACTGCTGGCTCATGTTTATCTTTCTCAGCATCCACTCTCTGCGAAGTGTCCAAGCTGCTCTGGTCAAATTATCAGATGTCCAAAAAGCAGAGAAAGAGATGACTGGGCATGCGTGGCTCTGTTCTCCTTTAAAGACTTGGTAGATCTGATGTGCCTCTGATTTGGATTAATTACAGACATGGCTGGCCCATTTTTGTGCCATAAATCCAGCGCACATCAGGGTCACCAGGCATACAAACGCATTCTGCCTCTGACTTCTCAGAAAAAAGAAACACTACTTTTGACTAGGACAAGTGATGGTTACTTTATTAGTCTGAGAAAATGAGATAATAACTTACAGTACACAATCCTATAGATAAGGATTCAAAACTAAAAACTATAAAATAATATTTAGAAGTCAATACCTCAGAATATTAATGCTATTGAAGTAAAGACAAAGTTAAATGGAACTGGGTTTTACTAATTTGAAAAGGTGCTCATAGTCAGATTATTCAGCTAAGTTCCCATCCAGTAACAGAAAAATTTAGAAATAAATATGTTCTTCTAAAAAATTGATTTAATCTTTAAAAATGTGTAACAATGTGATTTTTATAATGTGCAACAATGGAATACAATGGAATGAAAAAGCTTCAAGTATTCAAAAGTTGTAAGATGGAATTTTGTGCATTCCTATATTTCCATCCATCTTCCTTTCAAACCCTTTCCAAAATCTCATTGTTTCCAAGTTATTGTTTATTTTCTCTCCATTGCTTTACTTAACTCTATAGGCAGATACTCCTCCTTGATCCCTTTCTCTGTCTTTCCCAAGTGAGAAAGGCTTATTGGAAAGAAAGTCAAAAAGAGAAAGCTATTAAGAAGAGCTGACTTTCCCCCAGTCTTGGCCTTTACATAGATTAGTGCAACATATGGCCTCAGATAAGAGCAATACATTTGAGCAGGGTCTTACCAGGGAGGGTTCGCTAAAACACTACCTCTATATATACCAGTGAGTGGCCTTGACACACCTGAGTGCCTCGCTGGATTTGTGCTTTAGTCCTTAGAGCATGAGAGCCTTTCATCTTTCAAATTCTTTAAGCTGTGCTTGTCAAGGCAACAGACTTTGGGAGGGCAAAGTCACAAAAGGGAAGCCCACTTAATTTAGAACCTGCATGTTGAAATTAGGAAAAAATGTCAACAATTCCCTTGGAAGGAAAGAGATCATAGTTGCACTCATTCACCAAGTTGTATATTACCCCACAAAATAAAACCTAGGAATCTGTTGGACATGTAAGAGGCAATTCATGAAACATTGAATAAGACCCTTGACTTATGCAAGTAGGCAAACAACTGACACTAAAATATTCCTGCTCTCATCCTCTTTCCCAGATGTTTGTCAGCTACCTCTCTGCTGATACGTCTGTTAATCTCAGTCAGCAAATGGAAACACATGTTGCTCACTCAGCAACTCCAGATCACAGCCTGGAATCTCAGTGCAAACCCAGTCTCAAAAGATGTTTAAATTAATGTGCTGGATAGTAAATGGGAGCAGCTGGGGCATAGCCACATATTTTCTTGTCTTCTGTTACAAAGGTGATAACCTTGGATAGAGAGATGAGAGAGCAACAGCAAAAAGCTACTTGAAGACTCAGCAAATATCATCTCCTAGACACCTTAGATCTATTTTAGGATATTTTTCCAAAGTGGTTCACAAACTCGTTAAACTTTTAGAAGAATATATTTTTGACTGATGGAAATATGACTCCTGAGCAAGACTGCAACTATATACAGTATTGCCAAATAGTGCTAGCATTCTGAAACCTTCAGACTTCAGTATTATTATCACTCCTTTTCCTTCTTTCCTGAAAAATTTAGTGCTAGAACATAAAAAGTTAAAAGAAATCTAATTTATCCTTTCTATAATGCTGAATTGATTGAACACTGGTAAAACTTCAGCTTCCCAAAGGATGAAACCATTCTGATTTGCATGCTGACTAGTCTGATGTGGCTACATTGACAGTGTATGTATATATTAACACACAAACTCCTGTCATTTCTATTAATTCAATGCATAACAGTATATATTTAGCTGAGACTCAGATTTCTTGTTTATAACGTGACAAATTAGTGCTGCTGTGGAGACAGAATCAAACTGCTGTGTTTACACTATGTTGCCTCTTTAACTATGACTATATAAAACCAGCATTTACTGAAGGAAATGGAAATTCATTTTGGTCATGAATGCTCTGCTCAAGTAAAAGTTCTGGAATTTAAGAAGCACTTAGTTGCTGCATTAGGCCATTTAGGATGTTTCAGCGTCTCAATTGACTGTAATACCAATCTGCTCAAGTGCCCTGTTAATGACCTTCCATCTCACAGCACGCTCAGGAATTCAGTGTTTATACTTTTTTCTTTAACTATACCATGAACAGACTGAAAGACAGATCCTTCTTTCTCTCTCTACTGTGGCAGAAGGGTGTAAACTGTTAACATTATTTCAAAACAAAAACCCCTAAACTTCATGCCTCTTAATGAAAATTATCATTGGCAAAAGTTAGGAAAAGAGAATCAATTGAAACTGTAGGGTTTTAAACATTAAGAAATGTTGAATTTTAAGTGTTCTCTCTAAACAACAAAAAAACTTGTATACACTAACTTCCGTGTTGCACTATGAAACTATTCTAGTTTTGTGTTGTTCTCAATTAATACCTATGACACCATAAAACGAATCTAGACCAAGAAACACCACTACCATTTTCCAAAACACTCTCCAGACTTTTAAGATAAATAGTGAATAATACAATATAAACTTATAGGACTGGATCTTATGGTGATGCCACTGAGATATCTTCTTTGCAGTCAAAAGTTTTAGTCATTTTCACAAACTTAACATGTGATCCAGAATACAATGTTAACAAACATGAATATTTAATAATCTACTCTGCCACGTCTTCTCTTTATTAGATGGACAAAAAGAATAAGAAAATTTCTTTGCCTGATGTCATTAGCACTTGTCTGTGTTGTTTAGTTTTTGCTGTGGCAGAGCAAAATTCTCAGTTACATTATTCAGGAAAACACTAAAGCCAATGTTCCCTTTTTTTCTTCACAAGTCTCAAAAGAAAACTACTTACAAATTTTGCACTCTTTGTTTCCACCAAAGAGCAACAAGATCCAATGGGATTTTTCTAAATTATCATGAAAAAAAAACAAATTATAAAGAAAAAAAATCTTGTGATACTCTCAAAAGTTTCTGAAAGCTGAACACTAGTTATGGAGAGCAACATAGAATTTAGAAAGTAATTTCTCCCCCTATCTCCCTAGTAGAAATCTAAGGATGTAAAACACTTGGCTTGCTTTTAGGTTTTTGAGTTTATATATCCATGACACTAATAAATGCTTTTGGAAAACACAAATTCTTTTACAATACCCATTATTAAACCCTCAATGAACTACAGGAACAGTACTTCTTCTAAGATAACACCTGTAACACAGTACTGCACATATAGTTATGGACAAATTATGGCCTTTACTATGTTGAGACATGACAAACATGCAGTTAAAGCTTTAAATTGTGGCTGTTAAATGAACTTGGTTCAGTTTCTTTTTCTTGACATTCATAATATAGATCACCTTGGCCAATATACCTAGCTAAATACCTGGTTCCTCAATAATGCTAGATAGCAAATATTGCCACTGAAGTTAGCGGGAATTACAATGCTACAGTCAGTCTGTACACTGCTGTTATTAGTGTCTGATTGGAATGCGAGTTATTGTGTTTGTGTATTGTCTATCATGAAGAACATATAAAAAGAATTAATACTAGCTAACATATAAATCACTCTAGTTAAATCAATCTTCTTTGTTTAAAATGCTATTTTCAACAAAATACTCTCTATTTCTTACTTACAACACATCTTCAGGTTCCAGGGTCTGAAGCACTGAGCCTCACAGAGCCACATAGCGCCTTGCTGTTTGTGGACTGAGGTCTATGGCAGAGAGTACAAAGCACAAAGCCTTTAAACCTGAGGGAATCAAATGAACATTGTTCATCCAGATCCTAAAAGCCTTTGTTTAAGCATCTTCTGTTGTTTTTGTTATCTTTTTTGTTGGTGGTTTTGTTTTTAATTCCTTCTGCTCACTTTAAGAGGCTCACACTTTATCTTCCCTCCTCTCCCCCATAGCTGAACCTAACCTCAGCAGAGCAGCAGGCTTCTGCAGCTAAGACGAATGGGGAGAGATGGGAAGGGAAGAGTTTGGAAAACCTTCACAGTAGTCTACCTTTATTTTTAAACTAAACAATTGAGTTGTGGTTTGGAAGTTTTAGGGTTGCCTATAATAGGTAAGTATTTCTGGCCTGTAGGAAGTTAAGCTCTTTTAAGGATAACCATTAGGATCTTTTATAAGACTCAATCTTACATTTGTTCCCCATGTCATCATTCCATTTTTCAAGCTTGCTTCAACATTATATTCATTTATAATTTCATATAATTCTTGTGTTTCTATAGCTTTTACAAAACTATCATCCACTGATAAGAGCATCTTCGGATAGACCAACTCATGCAAATAAGCAAATTTCTGACCTGTTTCTCCTTGTAGACCATTTAGAGCATAACTAATGTTAAATCCTATTAAATTCATCCAGTAATCTCATATTTGCTGAACAGAAAAAATTACTAGCAGTTGCTGGAAGTTAAGCAAGTTGTTGATTGTTTGACTGAATTGACACCTTATATCAGCTTTTTATGCTTTTTAAGTAACTATTTCAATGTCAAACAATTTTAGTTCTGCCATTCAAGAATGAAGGCTGACATTCTTCCCAGTTTTCTATGTACAAAACAATTAAGTTTATACATGTAAGTTGCTCCTTGAAGTAATTTTTTTTCACAAAATTTTCTCCTCCAAAAAAGCAAATAAAAAATGAGTTGAGAATGCAACTATAAGTTGAAATCTCACTATTTTACAAAATTATAGTAGAAAATTTAATTATAAGTGAACTTCAATATTATTTGTCCAGTAATTGACAAGTTCCAGCAATTTCTAGGGCAAGGGAAAATATTCTAACAGAGTGGAAGTATTGACAAGTGTTACTACATATAAAGGATTTATAATACCTCAACAAATTGTAATCAAGTCCTCTTTTAAAAAAAAGTATGTGTAAGTAATATATACACTGACAGCTACCTGACTTTAGAACAACAAATGCAGCCTACACAATAAGTTAAAATTTAATTTATTAATTTAATTTACATAAATTGTCTACCAGAAATAAAATTACCCTGTGAAGTACTGTTATTTAGCCATATATTTTTGCCAAGTATGACACATTAGAATAAAAATAGAACCATAAAATAAAATCTACATATAAACACAATGAACACACAAGACCCAGATTTTTATATGTAATGATGCTATGAAATACTGTTACAGAGGTTTTTTTCCAAAAATATATTTTCTGAAAAAAAAAATTATTGAAACAGATATTTTCCATAAACTTTTGTATCAACTATTCAGCTACAGATATTGAAAAATATTTATTTGCCACAATCACTTCCCTTCCCAAAATATCAGAATGCCTTTTGAAAACTGTGTTTCGTTGAATACAATCTTTTTTAATGATCCATTTTTAAGAACAGCTCCAGGCAAGGTATTCTGAAATCAATAAGCCAAAGTGTAAAAGTTTATTTTGTTTCAAAACAGAAGTATTTTTTAAATTTTCAAGTTGCCAGACTGAAGAAATCATTCATTTACAGGTGTTTTTAAAAAATATTGTTTTAAAAACAACACCAAGTTTAGTATGCCCTCCTATTAAAAAAAGACAACCCAAAGATGCTACCCAGCAACTTGCAATTAAACTAGTACCATAATTTCTGCAGTGATTGCCGTCTGAGCTTTCAGGCGTCAGCAGCTGTCCCTAGGGGAACAGCTGAAACTCACTGGACTTCAATATTGGCTTTAGTATTATATACTCTATAGGGCACCCATTATGTCCAGAGGCCTGATCTAGCACCCCATTAAATTCAACTGGATAAACTGCACAGGGAACGATGTTTTTCTTTAATGATGCACATCACCACGATTATCCTGAAATCAAAACATCAGTTACACCATGGCAGTACCCTGTTTCACTGTAGTGAGACAAAGCTCCAAGCAACTCTATATCTTCAACTACACCAAAAGTGAGAAAAGTCATTGAGGTGATCTGATTCACTATTTTGCCTCAAGTATTTAAACTAAGGAAATTAGGACCTAGACTGAGAATCAACAAACACTGAAACGGGCTTTTTTCCCTACTGTTATATAAATTGTTAAGAAACAGGTTATAGGATGCTTGAGGTCATGAATCTATTCGAAGCAGGAGTAATGTAGCTTCTAGGTCCAACTTCAACATGTGCTTTAGAAAAAGGGTACAGCTTCATCAGAAAAGACACAAAAGGTGTCTTATATTCATACCCTTCCCTACAAAGTCCTCCCTTTAAAAGTAGGAAACACAATTAAGTACTCCAAGCTATTCAGAGTAGCAAGTCTGAAACAAAACAGGCCTCATGGGTCATTGTACCCAGGTCATCAGACCACAGAGGTGTTCTGAATACCTGTCAATCTTTTCTTTGGGAAGTCAGGTAGGCAGATATTTGTTGGCCCTGAAATAAGAGTCCAAGTCTCCATCACATTCAAAAGCTACAACTACTACCCTCTTAGAGGAATTTTATCAGACATTTACCACTTCAGAAGTTATAACATTATAGGATTATGGAGAAAAAGCAAAAGCATCTCTTCCTGCAGTGGAATCAAGTCTTTCATTCTGATAATAATGCAAGTGCACCAAAACATATATTCCAGAATTCTTAATAAATACAGTTAACTCTTTTCTAACACTGTTTTTTTTCCTTTGTGAAAGGAAATTTTAATCACATTGGCCACTGAATTAAATGTACTTGAATTTGAATTTTGAATAACATGAAAATCCATTATTTCTAAAGCTTGAATATGAACTTCAAAAACAGATATATACAAAGATGCATTTATGTTTCATCCAGAATTTTTATTTGTCACATTCTTAGGTGAAAAATTCTTATGCCCTATTTTTTGCTTTCCTTTTCCTTTAGTAGCTTTGTTCCTTTCTAAATTCCAGCATGTGAATTATTTCACCTAGGATTCCCCTAGTGATTCACAGATAATATATGCAAATACTTCACTATCATGAAAATAGCTATGCCACTTTTTCCTTTTTCTTTTGTTTTTTTTTAAGAAATCATATTTATTATTTTGTGGAAAGTATATTGCTCTCATGGGAGCAACATAAAAGGTTATCCAAAAGGTGCTGAAATAAGTGAACAAACATCATACCTATCCAAGAAATATTAATATATGTTAGGCTTGAATAAAAGAGAAATCTGACAGCCACCAGATACTTAGGCTAGGTGCATATTTTAAGCCATTTGCTACCTTTTAATTGCCAAGTCTTTGCTGAAACACAGGAAAGCATTATGCTGTCCAGTAATTTATTTCACAGTCTGCATGTAACAGAAGTTTTGGGAAGAACTGAAGTTTCTATATTTTGTATTTCTGTAATCTTTCTAGATCTATTGGGAACTGTATTGATAAGGGTTCATCCACTGTTCCCTCTCCCCACACATAAACAGCACACGACACCTCCCCAGGTTTCAGAAACTGCTGTCTGTACCATAAAAAAAGTACATCCTTTACTGCCATTGGAGCCAAAACTACCTCTCATGCTTCTGCTATGGAGACTGATAACACATCCAAAAGTGTAAATCCAGCAGAAAGTAACAGGAAAGTAACAGGACTGAAGATTCAAGTAATTTATGGGCTTTGGAAAGTTGCAAATGTGCCTTTATGGGGAAAAATGTGAAATTTTTCACTAGTCACCCACATTTTCAAACTCCATTAAGATTGCTGTAGTACAACTCCTTTTGTAATTATTGTCCTGTGTTTACAGTTAAACCTTTCCAAACCACATCAAGTAAATTTCAAGACAAAAGATGATAAACCATATATAGGTCAGAAAGCATGTAAAAAGTTGCTTCTAAACCAAGTCTAATTTTGTAGAGGATAAAATTGTTTTCGCAGTTTCCAAGTATAAACACTTGTGTTATGTTGAAAGCTAGCCAAAGCACAGACCTTTGTTTTTTAACATTTGTACTGTATGATGGTGCTCAGCCTCAGTGAATCTGAAAAGCATTAGCCATAAATTGCTGCGTATGTCATACATACATTCATTTTTCGCCATGGCACTACCTGAAAGACACTAACAGCTAGGAATCAATACACCAAAACATAAACCTAACCTAAGCTTCACTGTAAAAGACCTAACTACATTCAAACAAACACAATGTAAAAATAATCAGTTTATTGGGTTCTGCAAATGTATTGGATACAAGGACATTAAACGTGTTATTAATTTAAATCTGTCCAGATAGTGCATGCCAGTGGCAAGCAAGTGCCATTCTGCTTTTATTTTCCAGGTATTATGGTATCATTATGGGTCTTACCTGAACCCCAGGTAAATTAACATATCCCCAAGAACATCCACCCCCCAATACATCTGTCTCAAAAATTAACAAGAATATTGCCACAAGAACCTTCTAACAACCTCTTAGGGTGTGTTTGACCTGCTTACTTACTTGAGTGCTTGCCATCAAATCTGTCTTCACTGGTCAGAGTGGTGAGTCTGTTCTGCAGTACAGTTATTAAGAATTTTACCTTTCCAGGATCCTAAGAAAATAAGTAATCCAAAATTAGCAAGCAGTACTTCTATTTTCTAGGGTCAACATGCTCACAAGTCTGAAAAAAATACTTGCCAGTTGCTTCAGGTCAATTATTCAATCTAGCTCATCCATTCTACAGACTACATTTACTCCATATGCTGTTTACAACTTATTCTTCAAGATGGCCCACTATTGCATGATCAGGATGAGTGTTGGCCCATTATTGCATGATCAGGATGAGGGACTGAATGTATGTCTGCCCAGTCTGTTGAAGACAGAAAACTTCCAGGTTATTCAGTAGAAGATCAGAGGAGAGAAGAGACCTTAGGAAAAGAAATTAAAGAACCTCTTAGAAGCAGAAAGTGTATCTGGGAAAGTTTTGTGGGTTTATCCCTGGCTTTATGAGACAAAGTGTGAGCCAGTTGTAACAAGGAGGTTTTCTCCACTTAAAAAGCAAGAAACGCAGACTACCTTTGGCACAACCCCCAGCCAGAACCTGAGAACAACTCTGCACTGTTCATGGCCCCACTTGGATCTTTGAATGAAAGCATGAGTCTTTTCTTCATTCATAGTCAAATAATTTAAACACAGATGCCATAACTGAAGAGCAGTCTGTAATCAGCTTCAAATTAGAAAGATAACTCCCAGCTATTGTGCTGTATTTCCACAACTGTTTCAACATAAGTGAGACATATGGTCTCACTGATCACCAATATTTGCAGCTTCCATTACTGCTGAAACTCACTGAGGTTTGGGACTCTGGTCATTAGGTTTCTTGTAGACACATAAACATGTGCATACATACATCTACTTGTAATACACTCAGCTTTACAAATCAATTGTCCTTCACTTAAGTGAGCTATTGTTACCACACAACTGCAGGCTGGTAATGAAGCCAGTCTTATCCATTACAGCAGCTGTCATTTCTGCTGCATGACCTTCATCTACTAGCTTTCAGTCACACAGAGGAGAATTTTCCTCACTTGAAACTCTTCAACCTGGCTAGAGAACCATCCAAGCCACCATCAGTTGTCAGCAACCTACATGCTAATCGTTCCCTTAAGCACTCAGCCTGTGCACTGATTTCATCTTTCTCTGGGGTTCAGCTGCTGCCAATAATTAGCCAACAGAATCACAGAGTGCAACCTAACAAAGCAGTTAAGGCAATACAAAGGTCAACGGACATGTTAAGAGGGAGTCCAGCCACGCATTCCCACTACTTCCCTACCACAATCTGATCCCTCAGCAAGTAGGTTAGAAAGCCATCCCAACAAATAAAAGAATGTAGTAATCTTTCCCAAACTAACTGGTGGTAGGATTAAATAAGCATTAGTGCCAGGAGAAGCACAAAGCCAGGCTGCGGAGGAAGGAAGTAGGAACATCCCTTTCAGCAGGGGTTAGCCTTTTGATTGGCCTTATCTGCATTGTTACACTGCAGTTGGTGGGGTGTGCTTCAGAAGCAACTGAGCAGACTTAACAGCTTTTTGATGCCAAAAGGAGCAGTCCTATTCTCCTCTCCCTCCCATTCCAGCTCTGGCATGTATATGACCCCTTGGTAAACAGACTCATTAATCCAGCAGAAAGCTATTTACTTTTTTTGGTTGGGTTAGTTTGCCAGTTGTTTAATGAACTAAATTGGTTCAGAGAGGTCAGAGAAGCACCAGCCAACAAAGAAAGCAGGGGAAATGCATAGCCAGGAGAATAGGAGGACAGAGTTCTGCCCCTTCAGCAACAGACATCAGGCAGCTCAGCTCAGCCGTCTCATTCCACTGCACTCACAACCACCTGGCTGGCAGATGGCCAGCTCTGGCTTTCCGAAGGAAAATATGTCAAGAAGGATGTGGTTCTACCTGCCTAACCGGCAGCTTTTCCTTTTGGGACTAACAGCATCCTGCAACACAGGTTACCCTCTGCTAGTCACAGCAGGATAGAATTTATTGTCCAGCACATCTTAACTGAGATATGGTGGGTTAAGATTCACCATATCTGCTGAAACATCATGGCTCAGCTCCACCACCAAGCCTGCTGCTTCAAGACCTGTTTCCTCTCTGTAGCTCTCAGCCCCTTTCAGCAGCAGGCTCAGAAGGTCTCCCTCGTTGAGGGAGAAACCTGCACTACCCCCTTCCACCCTTTTACATGGTGGCCTTCACTCCCTTTAACACCTCCTGCTCCACAGCCCTGTCCCCCTCCAAGCTTCCACCTGTAGCTGCAAAGGGCAGTGGGTGCCTGATGCTTCAGGAGAAATTCTGTGGTGCTGCTCTGCCAAGGCACAGTCCTAACACATAACATGCAGAAACTTAAAACATGCATTGTCTTGGTTTGCTGGATTACTTCAGTTTTCCAGACTGAAAAATCACTTAATTCAGTTCAGACCTGACAGACTAGGGGGACAGTAAACAAATACCCTGAGGTGTTCACCTTCATCAATTTGAAAATCTGATCATGCATTAGTATCATGTGTGGTTTTTATGAAGTTGTTTTTTTTTTTCATTGTGCTATGGAGAAACAGTCGTTTTGACACTTCAAGCCCTCTCTCCTAGGATTTACAGAACAGAAGAAATATGAAATGCTACTTCTAGATTACATTTCCATCTTTCAAACAGTTTAAAAATTGTTGTTAAAAGAACATTAAAGAAAACAGAAAAGAAAAAATCAATAAATGCAGACAGATAAATGACAAGGCCATTTAGATCTTTTCTTAAATACACTTAATAGAAAGTCCTGAAATGAAAAAGAATTAATATTGTGAAAAACAGTTTGAAATCTTTAATTCTGCAGCAACTGTGGGAAAGTATTATGAAGTTAGGCAGCAATCATATGCAAAATTAAAGAAGCGATTATATGTATATTTATATCATCAATGTATAATCCTCAATTTGTTTAACGTAAAACAGAACATCAAGGAAACGAGAATTTAAATTCCACTTGTTTAATATGGAACATTAAGTACAAAAAAAATTGCTTGTAATTTTAAAGTGGATAACTTGAACAAAATTTCAAGGTAGAAAATATTTGGGAGGAAGTAATGAGTGAAAAGAAAAGGAAAATATTAATATTATGCTTAATGAACAGAAACTTCATTTGTAATAATTAAGGAGTGGTATGCTTCCATTTCAAATACTTAAAATAGAGTAATGACAATTAACAAGGCATCTCTTCATTTTATACAAACAAGATAGATGTGAGAGTTCTTAAGTATTCATACAGAATTTTTGGCTGGCTCGAGCATATCAGGAAACATTCACAGTTCCTTATACTATATATGTCTCTAATAACAATCATCTCAGAAACATTTGCTTATACTCAGACTAATAACAGGACGTATTCTGTGTTTGTGATGAGAAACTGGGGATTTTCGTACTGTAAATTCAAGTTGATTAGTACGTTGAATGCAATTAAGAAGTTTTCACTTCCTTTCTTCCCCCCTACTCCAAACAGAGAAGCCTGGGAGAACACAGTAGAGTTGCTGTGGAAAGGAATAAAAAAACTGCCTACTCTCAGAGAGGGGTCTCTGTGAGGTGCTGCTGAGGAGCAGCCAGACCTTAATGGTCTGGAGGAGCAATGGTCAAAGCTCTGAAATTCTGAGAAAAAGCGATCTCTGCTTCTGGCTCAGCACCAAATTTCTTGGACCCAAACATAGCGACATCAAGTCTCCTTTTCCAATCTCAGCCAAGAGCTGTGGCAAAGATTATTCCTTCATATTTTTTTTCTGAGTGTAGAACATATCCATGTATTTTGATAACAGTATCTACAGTGTTTTCTTTTAGTCCCTCTAGAAGTGGTATCCAGCTGTCTTGAAGGCAGCTTTTTTTACATTTGATTGGCAGCACTCTCGAGACCAAATACTGAGCTGTTCTAAGAAGGAGTTAAAGAACTATCATTGTAAATATAATGTTCTGTCTTAACAAGAGTTCTGTGGTTAATTGGATAATGAAAATAGATATTAGCCTTTAGTGTCAGTGTTGTATGGACTTGATAGAATAAGAAATCATTTGTAACCAAAATTAAAAGTATTATAGAATTTTCTGCACCCTTAATTCTGTTACTCGAGGGATTCCAGCTTTCCATTGGCCCTTCAGCAATCCTTCTGTGCACAGATACCTACTATAAAAGATTAACAATCATCTGCTCCTGAGTAGGGAGGGAATAACATTGTGTATGGAATGTATGTACTTCCTGGTGAAGGATAAAAACCCCCAATATTGAGTATATAGATTTTCATTTCCTTACTTTTCAGAGTCTGTGTTAAAAAAGAGATATATAGTGATGCTTAAAAAGACATTTACAGTGATGTTAAAGTTGTAACATATGAGAGATTGAGATGACTGAATTTTTATTTATGCAGCATGTGTTAGTGTTTGAAAGTACTGTAACTTAACATCTAACATTAGATGTATATTCAATATTATCACATGAAGTATTTTATCTTATTGTTTCTTCAAACCATTACTCTTTCTGCCACAATTGCAGAAAAATGCATTTTAAAATACTTGCTATAACCATACCATTTGTTATTTATGCAAGAGGAGGCATTTTAGAACAGCTAATGCTATATTACTGTTTTGTATTAGAGGATGAAAGTATCTCTATTAATTGCTTACTTAGCCTTGTATGTTTCCTCTGATTCAAAAGTGTTACTCAAATTAGTCCCTCTGGTTATCATTAGAACTGTGAGAGCCTGAAAAATCAAAGCTGTAGTGCAAGTCAGTGTCAGTGACAGCTGCAAAAATGGTAAATCAATAGAATTAATAGATGTATTTTTGTGCAAAGAAATGTTATTTTTATATAAACATATAAGCAATGTTAACCAAGTTTACAAGTAGAAAAACAGGAAATGTTATTTTGTCATAGACTTTATAAAGTCAATAAGTCATTACAACAAAAAAGGTTGTGTTTGCCCTTATTTTAAACTATTTAGTGCTTTAAACATTAAAAAAGTAGAAATAGTGAAATAACATACTTTGTTTATGTACTACATGTTAAAAATATTTTCAGATGAGCTAGTGTAGAAATCTTGTCAGTGACCTGTTATGTCTTGCATTTATTAAATTGTATTATTAATGCACTCAATATCTTGTATGTTATCCTATATATTAGATCATCATGGTTTATCCATAATCCACACACAACTTCTAGGCATCTAAAAGGTGACAGTATGGACAGAGAAGACAATGAGATTTAACCTGCAGAGTATGTGCCCCAAGGCAAGATAGTGCATGTCATAGGTTATAAATTCTGCCAAGAGTTTGAGTTAGAGTTCTGCTGGATTCTTTCAAAGAAGGTGCTCACAGCACAGATTTGCTCCTGATATTTGCTTGTTGTTACTGTAAAAATCTATGTATCTCCAGTTAAATATTGCTCTAACTATTGTGATTCAATCCACTTCTCAAATTTTTCATCATTTATCCATCTTCCTTTAGAAATCATTTATAATAATTAAGTATTTCATGATGTGATCTTGCCTAGCAAAACTTTGTAGGATTGTAAAACCAGGTTTACAATCTATAAAAATAGAGAATAGTCCCTGAGATAATCTGAGGAACAGTGAATTCTATGGCATGAAATGTTACTAACTCATACGTATTCCTAATGAAGTAGATTGTTACTAGTTCTGATAACTCCTGCAGAGAATAAAGACACTGTTATACTTTAGTGCAATTGTAAGGTCTTACACAGAATTTAAATATTCTTCCTGTCTTTTGCTGGTCCATTCATTTAGGCTGCATTTCTTTTGAGGAGAAAATTTACAAATCTTGCAAATTGGTAATAAAAAAATAATCATAATACATTACAAAATGTCATTTCATTTTGGTGAATAACCTATTTAGAATCACACTTTTAGAATAATGCCTTTTATATTAGCTATCCTTGTGGCTTATCATTTAAGGAAAGGGAATCTGAGTAAGAAGAAACCTCGTTGCAAGTCTCTTCTATCAAGCCTATGCTGAGAAGTTTTATGTGCCAATTATGGTGTGTTCAGATTAGCAAAGCATAAAATACCATTGTTTTTACAGCAGTTGGTGAATAACAGTTTGAAGTATAAAAACAAATTCTTTTTAAGTGCTACAATAGTCTTCTTGAAAAATTCACATGAACCAAATGCTCCTTTTAGTAATACTTATTTTAGAAATACCACTTAGGATAATCTCAGAATTGACACCTGTATATGCTGTTACCTGATGATAAAGATATAGAAAACAATTTATATTCTCAGATTGTTATATATTTTAAATGACAGAATTCTCGAAACAATTTGGAAGAAACAAAACATGTCCAAACTATTGCAAGGTAAAGAAGCAATAATAATTGACATATATTACAACACTCAATGGAATATAGTGTGAAGACTTACACTAAGTCAGTGTGAATTTGTTCGTCAGTCCTGTCACTTCAGCTTTAAGACGTGTTATCTGGAATGATTTACAGGTACAAGGGACTAAAAAAGAAAACATCACCATTTCACACCAAGGAATGTTCCAATTATACTCTGCTACCTGTATTAGCAATTTTTAATTTCAATTAAACTATGGGCACACAGTTCTGTGTTGTTAACTGATATAGAAATTAATATGGCAACATTGTAACTTTTTAAGATTTTGAACGTTATAAAAAGCAACATTTAGCAACTGCATATCTGACTCATGTTTTGAAGTAAGTTGGAAGTGCCTATTCTGAGATCACACAGCATTTTTATTTATATATTCTATATTGAAAATATTTTTCATGAAAATGATTATATACATCAAACTGGAAGTTTAATAGATGACAAAATGTTTAGGTGAATTGGCAGGACATGTATTTTTCTGAATATTGCACAGTTAGGTCTGTATTATATATTGCCATAAATTGTTTTATCTTATGTAGGTTTTGCTCAGTTTCTCTTTTGATTACACATATCATTTAAATTCTATAGTAAAAGTCATGGAATCATAGAACCACAAAGTGCCATCTCTACACATTTTCTGAACACCTCCAGAGATGGTGACTTTACCACTTCCCTGGCCAGCCTGTTCCAATGCTTAATGCTTTTTCAGTAAAAAAAATTTCCTAATATCCAACCTGAACCTCCTCTGGTACAACCTGAGGCCATTCCTTTTTGTCCTATTGCTACTAACCTGGGAGAAGAGGTCAACCCAACCTTTTTACAACCTCCTTTCAGGTAGTTGTAGAGGGCAAGAAGGTACCCTCTGCCTTGTCTTCTCCATATTAAACAACACCAGTTCCCCCGGCTGCTCCTCAGACAATTTGTGCTCCAGACCTTTCATGAGCTTCGTTGCCTTTCTTTGGACATTTTCCCAAACTCATTGTCTTTCTTTCAGTGAAAGGCCCAAAACTGAGCAATGTATTCAAGACATGGCCTCAACAGTGCCCAGTACAGGGGACAATCCCTTCCTAGTCCTGCTGGCCACACTGTTTCAGACCAGGATGCTGTTGGCCTTCTTGGGCACCTAGGCACAATGTTGGCTCATGTTCAGCAAAATGTCGACCAGCACCTCCAGGTCCTTTTCCACCAGGCAATTTTCCAAACCTGTAGCATTGCATGGAGTTGTTGTGATCCAAGAGCAGGACCTCATCCCATAGCCCTCAGCCCATTGATCCAGTCTGTCCAGATCAGTTTGCAGAGCCTTCCTACCCTCAAGCAGACCAACAGTTCCACCCAACTTGATGTTGTCTGCAAACTTACTGAGGGTGCACTCCATCTCCTTGTCCAGATCATTGATAAAGATCTTAAAGAGAGATATACTGAGCCTTGGGGAATACCACTTGTCATTGGTCATCAGCAGGATTTAACTCTATTCACCACTATTTTTTGGGCTCGGCCACCCAGACAGTCTCTTAACCTGCAGAGTAGACCTGTCTAAGCCATGAGCTGCCAACTTCAACAGGAGAAGTGGGAGACAGTGTCAATGGTTTTGCTAAAGTCCAGGTAGAAAATATCCACCAACTTTCCCTCATCCCCTGGCGCGTCATCTGGTCATAGATGAGATCAGGTTGGTCAGGCAGGTTCTTGCCTTTCAAGAACCCATGCTGACTGAGTCTGATCCCCCGGTTGTCCTTCACATGCTGTGTGATTGCATTCAGGACGATCTACTCCATTCCACAGTCCTCACCTCTGTTGCCTAAATCAAGAAATATAAGGTAATCAACATTGTTAAATTTTGCTAAATTATTCACCCAGTGTGATAAAAAGAATGAACGATTCCTTCAGAAAACTTCATGCCAGCAAACACAAGGTGCTAAAGAGTCCACAGTTTGAACCCACAGTCCACATCAGAAGCAGCTTTCAAACAGAATAGCTCTGTCTAGCATAATGCTTGAGGGTAGGCAGGCTCTGCAGAGGGACCTAGACAGGCTGGATCGATGGGCAAAGGCCAATGGTATGAGTTTTAATAAGGGTAAATGTAGAGTCCTGCATTTTGGTCATAACAACCCCCAGCAGCGCTACAGGCTTGGGGAGGAGTGGCTGGAGAGTTCCCCAGCAGAGAAGGACCTGGGGGTGCTGATTGACAGCCGGTTGAACATGAGCCAGCAGTGTGCCCAGGAGGCTAAGAAAGCCAATGATCCTGGCTTGTATCAGGAATAGTGTGACCAGCAGGAGCAGGGAGGTGATCTTGCCACTGTACTCAGCACTGGTAAGGCCACACCTTGAGTACTGTGTGCAGTCTTGGGCACCACGGTTTAGGAAGGGCATTGAGGTACTGGAGAGGGTGCAGAGAAGGGCAACTAAGCTAATCAGGGGTCTGGAGAACAGGCCTTATGAGGAGAGGCTTAGGGAGTTGGGGTTGTTTAGCCTGGAGAAGAGGAGGTTGAGGAGACACCTTATCGCTCTCTTCAGCTACTTGAAAGGCCATTCTAGGGAGGCAGGTGTTGGCCTCTTCTCCCTTGTGACTAGTGACAGGACTAGAGGGAATGGGCTTAAGTTGTGCCAGGGTAGGTTTAGATTAGATATTAGAAAGAATTTATTTACTGAAAGAGTGGTTAGATATTGCAATAGGCTGCCCAGGGAGGTGGTGGAGTCACCATCCCTGGAGGTTTTTAAGAAGAAGATTGATGTGTTTCTTCAGGGGATGATTTAGGGATAAGAGTAGTGTAGGGTTATCGGTCGGACTAGATGATCTTGAGGGTCCTTTCCAACTGTAATGATTCTGTGATTCTGTGAAGACCCAATATGTTCACGTTAGTTCACTACCGAGGCACAAGGCACCCTATCTCAGTCTAAACTCACTTGAACAAACCTGATAATATAGTGTGATTTTATGGAAAACAAAACCAATGACTTAATTGATATTTAGACTGACAAATTGCCAACTTTTACTCGTTATCTGGTGAAAAGTTAAAGATGTCACAGTGAGGGTGACAGAGCATTGGAACAGACTGCCCAGAAAGGTTGTGGAGTCTCCTTCTATGGAGATATTCAAAACCCATCTGGACGTGCTTCTGTGTGACCTGGTCTAGGGAATCCTGTTGTGGAAGGGGGGTTGGACTAGATGATCTTTCGAGGTCACTTCCAACTCCTAATATTCTGTGATTCTGTGATGACATTATCATGTTACAGCACAGGTAAACTTGAATAATTCAGTGGGTAAACTGCAAAGACCTCTTGGAAGGACAGGGCTTTTCCTTGATATTCATAGAATGGCCCAGGCTGGAAGGGACCTTAAAGATCATCTAGCTCCAATCCCCCTGCCATGGGCAGGGATGCCACGCACTAGACCAGGTTGCCCAGGGCCACATCCAACCTGGCCTTGAACATTGCCAGGGATGGGTCCTCCACAGCCTCTCTGGACAACCTGTTTCAGAGCCTCACCATCCTCTGGGCAAAGAATTTTTTCCTAAGATCCAATCTAAATCATTCTTCTTCAGTTTGAAGCCATTCCCCCTTGTGCTATTGTTTTTCTACTCAGGAAAAGTGTCTCTCTCCTCCACTTTTGTAGGCCCATTTTAGGTATTGGAAGGCTGCTATAAGGTCCCCCTAAAGCCTTCTCTTCTCTTGGCTGAACAATCGAAACTCTTTCAGCCTGTCCTCACAGGGGAGGTTCTCCAACCTCCTGATGGAGTACTGTAGAAAAGTGTATGGTTCATCTTAATCAATCAGACAAAAGTATTCCGCATAAGGAAAGTATTTTCCATTTATGAATAGGGGGGAAAAACCTGTTTGGAAAATGTGGAATGACACAGACTTTTTGAGTTTCATACGCCTGTGTTGTAAACAACTTTGCTGAAACTAAAAAAGAATATAAATCAAAGTTAAGAAAGAGCATGCCAATAAGGCAAATAGAAGGAGCTTACTGTACATGCCTTAAATGCCTCCTCTCTCTTCTAAGGAACCAAATGCAGTAAAAATATGTGTTGCAAAATATTTTATTTTAGCAAGAAAATATTTATTCTCTTTGTATGTTCTCTTTATCTGTAAAGCAAAAATGGTCTTCAACCGCCACTGAAGAACTACTGCACTTTCATAGTGTACATCTAATAAAACGTGTAGGACCCAAACTTTTTTCAGGCTCCTTTCTGACTTATATCATCCCACTTAATTACTAAGCTAACAGATTTGACTGCTACTTCATTAGGCAAAAATTTGAATGTACAGTGTAGAAATTTAAAAGTGTCTCCTTTACTTTGAAAGTGGTAGACATTCTATACAGCAGAAATTAGTGAACCGTTTGAAGCAACTAGCCAAAGTTTGTATTTCTTGTGGCCCAATACAAACCATAATGTCAGGTTTGTGACTGAGGATATTCTGAAGAGAATTTATGACTACTACTTGACTGATGACTGGACACCCAAAGACTACAGACTGTGAACCACTGCTCTACAGAGTTTTATTTACATAAATGCAATTTCTGTTCATTGTAGACTAACCTACCTATTTTCTTGACAATAAAGGGAACTGTGGGTTTGTGTGTATATGTGTTCAAGAGAATTGCCTGTGATGCTTGTTATAGTGCCAGCTGCAGTAATGATCTGGATAACGGAAGAGCAAGCTGTTCCAAGATCCAAGATCACATATCTCTGGGGAGAAAAAGAAGAACACACAAATATGCAAAAGCAAAACCATCAGAATATGGCTAGGATAAATGCACAGCCAGAAAAATACCAAAACACGTTAAGTAGAAAACCACAAAGGAAAATGAAACAGATCCTGTAGGTAATATTTCGCGGCCTAGGTAGTACCTTTAGAGATGATTGGTGTTTCTTCTCAAGTGTCTGTGAACACAAAAAACAAGGTAATAAATATGAAACAATATGTGGTCTTATATTGGATATCTAAATGTTGCAGGCTCTAAATTTTGTTTATTTGGGGGAAAGTCCTAAGAACACAGTGCTCTGCTTTACAGTCTGGTCAGATAAAAAGCTTTGAGCTCCTTAGTCCTGCAAATTGTCAAAGTCCATATCAGATGAGCTGTGTGGTGTATGAGGCATGTTGCAACTGCTTCCTGTCATGCTGTTTCCCAGTTAGTTTTAGAAGTCAGCCAATATGGTGTGCTATCTGAAATGCTATAGTAATTATGTGTTATTTACAGTAACCAGAATTGGCACATGCATGTCTGAAAGTGCTGGCTAATAACCAGATTTCTTCAATGTGCACTGTATGTTGCTTCTGAATACTCAGGAGAGCATAGATAGAAAATGTTAACAAGGAAATGAGAGGTCTGTTTTGTATTCTTCTAAATATGACATTCTGTAGGCTTGTCTAGATATTATCCACAGACAAATGCAAAAGGCTACAAGGTTACCTGGGATACTTTCGAACGTCTATAAGCTAAACAGGACATGAAATTGTGACACACATGCTGCCTGAAAAAGCTGAGGTTGAATATGACCACTGAGAGTCAGCTGATAAGCACCAATATACAGACAGCACAGACTCAAGTGTGGCCCTTGATTACAAACTGATTATGAAAGAATTTGGGAGAACACACATACAGAGTTGCTGGTGAAGCCACAGCTCCAGGAAAGACCAAATAATTTTAAGGTAGTTTGTATAATGAAGGTCAGGAATTCTATATAATTAATGGTAATAGTGAAAAAGGAATTTGAGAGGCAGCAGTAGAAGTCGCAGTTTCTCAATGGCACTTATGATAATATTGCTTACAGGCTGATGTACCAATGAAAAAAGGTTTTTTATGGAGGAATTACAGAGTAGCTACCAGCTACACTAACCACTAAGCAGTGGTAAAAGCAGTTGTTGTCTGAAATCAGTTTCAGGTCACATATTACTGCTTCTTGTTTTCTTCTTTTTCCTTGTGAGATCTGTGTCACCACAAACTCTCCTGTTCTAAAGGTACTCAATACAAATACCATAACCATAAATAAATAAATAGCCATAAATAAAGATAGGTTTTGTTGTGTTTAGGTAGAATATCAGATTATTTCTTTTTTTGACAAAGAAACTCCCTTTATTTTTTCTGATGCAATCTATGTTCTAGAACATATGTGTTGCTGTTGCAAGCATGACACCATTTTGGTTGTACTTCAGAGGTGTTCACTTTGCCAGCTCTAATGTAGTTTTTAACAGCTTGTCTTTTTGTGACATATTGCAATTATGCCAAACTATGTAATCACTTATTTCACATCAAAGTTTCAAGTTTTTGTATGATATGCAGACTTGAAACTTAAAATTCCACTACTCAGTAAAGCAATTAACTGCCTTCTGGGGGTGAATTTCACAGAAAAAATAATGATTATTCGTGAAAAAAATAATTTAATGAACACAGCTCCAGAGATGTTATCTCCATCTCATCAAAGTAGGTGGGAGTTTTGCTACTGACTTCAACTGAGTCAGGCTTGTAACTCAGGACAAGATACTTCTCTAATGAATAATAATGAATTACTAAGAAAGACTAAGCAGTGGACTGTCTGGCTAAAAATGTCCACTTAAAACATTATTATATACCTTTTCCTTGCAGGTTCTCAAGCTTACATATGCTTAAATTGCTCCCATATTTTTGGAAGTGACACTATGGCCTGTTAAACAGTCAGAATCCATCCTTTTGGTTGGTGAAAATACTATGTGAGATGCATAGATATGATTTTTGTTTAGCCTGAGAAGCAAAAATTTTGCAAAATGAAAATTAAAAAAGTAAATGGCTGTTTCAAACTCCTACTCAAAGATATCCAATTATGAAGTAGTACACTGCATTTTCCCAGCACTGAAGTTTAATCCCTTGAGAATTTTTTTATAAGTCAAAAATGTCTATGAATCTTCTAATATTAACAGAATAAAAATGTTTTCCCCTTAGATGTGGAGGGAATTTAAAACAGGAAAGGTTAACAAAATTCAGAGAAGTGATTATGTCTGTTGGTAGAATAGTCCAATAGAGGTAGAATTTGTAAATTACCAGTCATTCCTTAGGAATGCCACCTCTGTGACATTTTATAGGATGCCTAAACCTTTCTTTTGATATGAGCTGAGTTCTGAGCATGCCTATTACATGTGGCAATTGTGCCCTGGTCTGTATTGTAACTAACACAACAGGGTTATGCATTTCACTTTTCTAAGAATAGCTACCAACACACGAAAAGAGCAGGTAAAGGTGCTGATGCTGGTAGTAGAGAAATCCTACAGCTACATTAGATAATATGCAACAAAGAAGAGCTTGAAGATTAGTGGCAACTGAAAGCAGCAAATGATTTCTCAGCTGCTACACAGGTAAATTATCTCCCAGCAGAACCTTCTAAGGGTCAGTGGGCCACGAGAATGGATTCTGTCCCTGACAAACAGACATTACCTACCTAATAAGGAAGCAGGTAATGACTGAACCATTATATCTTATAATATGTGTACATGATGAATCCATAATTGGTGGGATTCAGGAGAAAGAAAATTAATTTTTTTTAACTATATTAGATCCTAAATTAGGCATAGGATGGCCAGGTCATATACTCAGCTGTTTCTTATAAGGATTAATTTTGGGGTTACAACAAGTTCTAGGATTTCTTGAAGTTTATTATATGTTTTTTTCCAAACAGCTGTATAGTCCTCTCAGAGACAGAAAACAAAGGGGTAACAAGTACTTTCAATTAAAAAAAAAAAAAAGAATTATAAGTTTCATGGCTTCGTAAGCCCTTAGTAAAATTTTTTTCAGAATCACTGCTGAAATCCTTCCTTTAATTCCAATCCATTCAGATTCCCATCCAGACACAGGGTTCTGAGAACTTCAGCCTCATTCAATATACTAATTCAAAACGTTACTGCTAAGAGGTTGCTCCGAACACAGGCACACACCCCAGGCTTGTATAGTTTTACCTTTATGAAATATTGACTTTATCTGTGTGAAAATGATATATTTAATGATGGTACAACACGAACTACAACAAAACTATTCCAGTCTATTCACCTGTGGTAGCCACCAGACTGCTCCCCCCTCCTTTCTTTCATCACTAATGCAGTTTAGAACCAGATAAAATGGTCTTTGTCTCTGTTGTTGTTTGTGTCAGTATACTGTAATTTGGTAAAGTATATGATTTCTGATAATCTCTACTACTCTTTCAGAATCCTAAACTTAAATTCTCTATTTGTTTTCCCTTTCAGAGATGGCAGGAACCTATATTTGGAGCTTAAATATTATTTTTGGTTTCTTGATTTTTTCCTTCAGTATCACTAGTAACAATCTAGTCTATATTACTGTACCTGTAGTGATTGTTATCACATCTCTGCTGGCTTATAGTTGGGGATGTCTTTTTCTTGTCAGTGTGGGACCTTTATGCTCTTGCTCAGCTGACTTCATTATCAGGATCATGGCAGCTGAAAACACAATACCTAACAATATAGAACCTGCTGTAAAGCTCCTTTCTATCTTTTGCTCATTTTTTATTTTAGAGGTATATAATAAATATCATGAAAATTGTTTTATAAGTCTCTCACCTGCTGCTGCACCATGTCTAGTACTTTATTCCTTCTTTGGATTGTTATACCAACTTAGGTGGCCTAGTGTGGCCTGCATTGTGACAGCAGAACACTGTCTCTATTATAGGTAATGTTGAGAACTTAGTTCTTTTTATGAGGCTGACTTTGTAACTACTCTAAAATTCACATGCTATACTGGATTGCCTTACAGCTTGGTATCCTCATGTGGTTTCCCATTCAAAATTTGAGAGCACATGAATAAAGCAATCTCCTCCCAGCTTTCTCTCCCTCACCACAACTTTTCACAAGATCAACAGATTATATCAATGTTTTCTGCAAAAAATAAAGATCCAGCTATGCCTCTGATCACACCCAAATCCTTTTAGCCAAGCAATTATCTTTCCACTGAGTGGATCTTGCTCATTGTTCTTTTGTAAAAGCAAAACAGAAAATGATAGCCAAAAAAAGAATTTTGTTTTTTCAAGACGAACATGAATTTCACACGTATCAAAAAGACATTGTGAACCATGAATTGAGTAACTGAAAAGCTATCTGGCTTACAGATGTTTCACAAACTGGGCACTTCGGAAGAACATGTTACTGTCCTTCATTCTGAAGTAGCTATTAACTTAACTTAGGTTCTTTGTGCACTTGGGAAACCTGACTGTGAAAGAACCACAAAGGATTTAAGTTTCTCAACATATTATAAAACTTATTTGTATAATTGCATATAGAGGGAAATGAAGCTCTTCCCTCCTCACAATATGTTTCTAAGCATCACTTTCGACCCTGTATAGGAAATGCTGCCCAGAAGTTTCTATCACTCCAGGGATTCAGAGTTCATTTTCTTTCTGTTCTTGAAAAGCAGGATATGTTTCAGACACAGAAACCTTAAGAAGAATTATCATGCGCAGGGGTACATACAATCTGATAGACTCTGTCAGGGGAATTTAATGGAAGCAGTGTGTGGGAGGGAGATACATGGGTGGTAGGGGAACAACTTGTTCTAGTAGCATTATTAGAAAAGGATTCAGCAAATATTAACTATTTCGCTCAAGCTATAAAACTGATAGAATCTGTCACCATGAGAGTGTCAAGATGCTGCCTGAGATGCATAAAAAAGCTGTGATGTTTAATGTGTTGATGGCTTTTACAATGGCAATGACTTAATGAGGTAGATAGGAGGGTGCTCTAGTTACTGTTACCACCATTCAATGAAACGGAAATCTTTGGGCTTGTACGTGCAGTTTTCTCCACTTATCCTATCTACAAATGGCCATAATGCTACTGAAAAGATAAGAATTTTGCAGTCACACAGAAGCTTTCATGTTGTGGTTAGCAGTAGTATTCCAGCAACAAAACTATTTATGATTATAGGTACGTAAAATATCAATTAATCTTAGGAAAAAATTAAAAGCTAACCAGAAAAAAAAATTCTGAACTAATGCAGTTGTCAGATAAACAAAAAATAATCCTAGTGGAATTTTTTGCTTTTTCATGATGTCAAGTTCAGCAACTCAGACCTCTAATTTTCGGGAAGTGAAAGGTATTTGGTAATTATAGTTTTGAAAACTATAATTAAAAAAACACAGCCATGCATTGTGAATTCTGCCTTTTAAGAGTGATTTTTAAAACTGCCCAGAATATATATACTCTTCATCTCCCTCTTAACAAAATTGAAATTAGGCTTCACCTTCTTGGCAGTCAATCAGGTAGAACTCTACTTAGACACCTTTTTCTTATTTTGTGGTTGATGCCTCCTAAGACAACAACTACACTTCTTCACCATTGCATCCCCAGATCACACTTCTATCTATCAGTCGACAATCCCCAGGCCAGGAAGACTCATGTGCTCTGCTGACACAAACAAGACATTTCAGTAGTGAAATGAGGTATATTGAAACCCTGTTTTTTTCAGTGCCTTTCATCCTAAGTATATCTAAAATCATAACATATCTTCAAATGTATCTCTGTAAAGTTGTTTTATTGTTTATTATTGTGAATGTTGCTCTAGCAGTTCTGTACAGTGAAATATCTGATGGTTTTCGCTTTTACAAAAGTATTGGAATTAAGATTATTTATTTATTTACAAAAACATATATTCTCTGGGTTTTTTTAAATTTAACCCAGTAGAGAAGAACATACTGTACAGATACTTATTTCACCCTTAAGCTCATAGATTATTTTACTTTTTATCTTACCCTAAAAATGTTTTTATCTCTTCTTTGTTTCAATAATTTGTTAAATTACCTGTAAATCGCAGGGAAATGTTGTAGACTAAATAAACACTCTATTAGATATATCCTTTGGGCAACAACAAAAATATACTTATTTTAGCAGGCCAGAAAGAAAAATAACTGAAGTTGGAGCCACATAGTAAATAAGAACATTTAAAAGGAGCAAGTGAAAAATTAGAGGCATCAGGTATTGGAAAGCAGGAAGAAAGGAGAGAAGGAAAGAAGGAAGGAAGGGAAGAAGGAAGGAAGATTTTTGTACCTGAAGTACTAGATTTTCCTAGTGAGTTCAAAAGACACTTGAAATCAATAACTTCTACTTTGTGTCTTTATGTCTAATAAACTAAATAGACACCTGAAGAGCAATCCCAGGTGACCTACTGCCTCTGACTATGGTCTATGGCAAGGCAGGAGCACAGGCTGTACATAATTTTAAGTTAGAGGAATCTCAAAGCAGCCTCTGAATTTTTTTCTGCCTGACAGTGGAAGGTAAATTGTTCCTACTGCCTCAAGCATACCACCACATACTGTACCAAAACTCTATCTTGATGCCTTATTCCAGCCTGAATAAGATCCAGTCTTCTGAAGACTGAATGCTAGTTATACTATGCAGAGTGTCTTAATCTTAATTTATGTCAATGCATGTGTAAATTAATAAAAGCTAAAAGGGTTCACCACTTTACCGATAATACATAAATAATCAGTGCTGAACCTCTGTCTACTTCTCTGTCTTGTAAAAAAGCGATGGTGTTAAGCATTGACCTGTTTGGAGAATGCTCAGATTCAATTCCTTAGGACATATAAAACACTTTTTAAAAAGTTGATAAAAAGTATGACAGATGTGCAAAATTTTATACAACATAGTTTGTGGTGGTAAGTGAAACCTGCCAGAACCTTGCAGGTTTTATAACTTAAGAATGTGAAAGTACCTGCCAGTGCTTCACTGGAAGTAAGACTTTTTGTTGCCAGGACCATTGCATTTTGAAAATAAATCATTTTGGCTGTAATTTCTTTGCAATTATCTTACTGTTTCATCTCAGTTTCAAAATACTAGCTATTGAGTCACAGCCTGAAAGTAGCAAATGGGGAATGATGGACTTGCAAGTATGGCAAGTAAGGGCTTTCTACAGAGTATCACCAAGTTTTTCTTCTCACTTCAGCCCTTGTTATGATTAAAGGTTAGTGTGTTTTGATAGCTAGTGTATGTAAAACCTATTCAAATTGCTACTGTAAATATGCTTCTGTATAACCTGTTCCCTCAGAATGCTTGACTCCTAATTATGTGCTAAAATAAGAGTGAGGTGGAATTGCAGAAATTATAGAGAAGAAAATGATCCCATCTACTTCACAATAGACCAAGCTGAAGATTTCAAAGCGGTCCCTAAATCATGGCCAAATACTTGCTAAGAATTTTCTTCATAAACATGTTTTTTCTACCTAAGGAACAGCAACTCTCAGTTATTTATATTATTTCCATTAAGCCAAGGGTTTTTTTCTTTTCCAAAGATAAAAAGGGAGTTTTAATCTAAACATCATGGTTGTCATAAAAAAAAAAAAAAAAAAGAAAAGATTCTGAGGACTTTTGCAGGATACAGACATTTCAAGCTGATTATGAGATTAAGCAAAAGAATTTCCAGTGGTTTGGAATGGAAAGCTGGGACAACAGAATTGCTTGTGTTTCTAGTGTGATGTCTAATTTCTGCCTCTAGTTAGCATTGCTTACTGGAGGAGTAGTTTCCACCTTAAACCCAAATATGGACTTTTCCTCCACCATACTACATATAGTAATTACACACTGTCAATATTCACATTCTGGGAAAACATATTTCTTATATTTTGATTTTCAAAAACAATCAAAATTTTCTGTTTTCTGTAAAGTAAAACCATAGATCAATTTTATTTATATACCGTTTTCAAGAAAACTATAATGTTACTCACGTTTTAATACTGTGCAAATGTAAATCTTTTCTTCAGATTATTTTGGATTGAATGGTTTGCATTTTCAGCTCATCTCTGGGGATGTTTCAAAAGTTGCATATAATATAGATAGAAAAATATTTTGTCTTTCAAGGAACAGTTTCTACCTATGGGCTCCAGTCACACCAGCTATCAAGATTACATAAGGTTTTGATGTTTTATAGCCATAATCTCTGGTGACAAAAATGTGTTCTGAATTTTCTCCTTAGGACAGATACAATACAGATAAACAACTCATCTACCCTGTGAAATTATTTTTGTGGTTCTATATAACAAGTTGTTTCTAAAAACATACGGTTTTAAAAATAGTTGCAAATTGTCCAAATAGCTCCTAGAAGTGAGAATGATCAGATACTTTCAATCTAGCAATTTTAAGAAGTATTGCTTACCACAGAATTCTTGCCACTCTACTGACTGTTTGCCAGTTTCTGATTAAATGTACAAAGTGATCTTTCAAAATGAAAAGGTTTTATGAGGTAAAGTTTTAAAGAACTACAACCAAAATTTTCAATTAAAACCAAAATATTGCTATAATTAAGAATTTTGTTCCATTTTTGGTATACAAAGGGATAACTGTGTCTTTTGAAGGATAATTATCATGAATGAATTTTTTATTTTGATATTGGGTTTATTTTTCTCATCAGTCATGTGTAGCTGTATTGTGATGTTACCACAATTTTGCAGCCACAAAATCTGACAACTAATTCTAAAAGAATATGTTCAAATACTTCAAAAACATAAACAAACAAGCTTCAGAATTTTTTAATGGGCCCGTGAAAAAGCTGATTTTCAAGTTCTTGTTTCATGCATTTTACAGGTATCAAGTCCAGAAACAAACTATGTGGTCAATAGTCAACTTTGGTGTTCAAATTCTGAATTTTAAGTGTAAAGTTATGGGACAAACAAAATAATGGGTTCATATTGTTAAAAATGTACATACTTCAGAAAAAAAAATATTGTCTGTTCACATGCCAGGAACCACAACAAGAAAAAAAGACCTAAATTGACAGATAAGCTGTTTTTATGACCTAGTCACCTTACTCTATTTCGTACAGTTTCATAAAATAAGCAGCACTTTTTAAGCTAGAGCATGAAATCTGCCACACAATCCAGTAGAAGTGTTGTTTCTGTTCTTCTTAATATAAATTCAGGAAGTATGTAAATATATTTTAAATTTTAATTCTTCAACAATGTGCATTCATTACCTGAATTTAGCTCAAATCAATTTTTTTGTTACTAAATTTAAAGATATGACAAAACCTCCTGGGTATCTTTCTCACTCCATTTCCGAGCATAGTTTCCATTAAGATTAATGGCTGTTTTGTATCTAATGGGAATATGTATCTTAAGAAAGAAGCTGTTGTAGAAGCAGAAATTTTAGTGGAAATTATGAACAATAGAGGTCATGATTACAATAATTGTTGAATGAGAAATTTAACAAGATTCTACAGAGGAAATGTTCCTTTCTTTAAACAGAAAGGCCACATGTTAACATTAATCATATTGAGTAGACCTGCTGAAGCTGATATTCCAAAGATTTCACTGGGGACCATTTTCCAGACTAAGACTGAGATTCCTCCACTTACTCAATATAGGCTTAGATGTATTATTCTCAGTTGTTCAGTGAGGCTGGGATTCCTCAAGGTTGAATAGCTGAGTAGGCATGGAAATTTCCAAGAGCAAAGAGCTGAATCACCAGCTTGACAGAAAGATCATTAGACAAGCTATGGCCAAAACTGTTCATCAGTAGTGTTGGTTTCACAACAAAGACAATCTAAATGATACAATAATCTAAACCACAAATATGATACAATGATATAAATTAGAAATAAGTTTTAACATTTAAAGATACTTAAATTATAAGGAAACAAATTTGTTTTATACTGTCTGTGCCTATATATACTTCAGAGTAGTATCCTCCTGGGTTTTATCATTGATATATAAACATTTTAAGGATTTTTTTACCTGATTTGCCTTTAAAGTGAAAGTCTGATATGGGGCCATTGGAACCAGATGGAGTAGTGAGTGTAAGATCCAAGTCAGACCCTACATGACTTAATTAATTTTAAAAAGGATAAGGTTGAGAAATAAAAATTATATTTAAATATTTTCATTTCTTGAAGTTAGAAGAACTTTTCCTGTTTTCAGCATTACTTTTTAATCCTGAAGGCATTTCTTCAGTGTGTATACATTTATGCTAATCATATACTACAGCCATGGGTTCCTCTATCAATATGAAATGTTTTGTACTTGCTGTTTTTGTGCATCTTGTATTGTTATGTGCAATATACAAAATAATGTGTCTAACTATGCCATTTATGCTTTTGAAAGAAAAAGCAAATTACTTACTGAAGAGAATGGCATTTGCATGCATGTGTGTCAGCTTTCAAGCCATTTCCCTCTACAAAATATTGCTTTCCACACTTAGAAAATGCATCCATCCATCAGTTACAAACCATTTCAAAGCACTTTATGAATCTACAGAGCAAAATGTACTTATCTTACATTGGCAGTGTCCCAGCTGTTACAAAATTGCTATTGTCCTAATACTTACAAGGCAATTTTAGCATCAGTTAATAATTTTACAGGATAGATAACTTCTAAAGCATTATAAAATGACAGACATTAAACAATAGCAACTTAGCATTTTTTGAAACAGTTCATGACAGCTTAAAAACTAAAGTGATTTTAATGTATAGTCTACACAGTTTTAGTTTCTCATTGACAATTCCTTTAGAAGATAAAAATGTGAAAAATCCTTTTAAATAGTGGGTGAAAGAATAAAACAAATTTATCTTTAAAAGATATTCAGTAAAAATCTCAATTAGGAATAATGTCTCAAATCTTCCTGTACAGATAGTAGGTGACAAGTATTAGAATTTATTTAGGCAGGAAAAAAAAGGATGGTATCATTTAATGGTAGGGTACCACAAAATAAAAAAGGCATATCTATTCATTAAATCTAATACAAAAAAAGAACATACAGTGAGCAGCATTTTTTATAAATCTGTATGCATTATTTCTTCTCAAAAATTGTTTTCTATCAATCTTAGTTTAAGAGCTTTAGTTAAAGGCAAATTCTTGTTAAATTGTTACCTTTAATCTTGCATAAGTAGCCATTGCAGCCAAACATTCACGTTTTGGTTAGACATTTATAAATTACCTAATGTACAGTACAATCTGTGATAGCAAAAGATTTGATGATGTGTAAAGTGTAAACTGTTCTAAACAAATTAATTTAATTTATATTTGAGGTTTTACTTCGGTAATAACTCTAAAGAACCTTTTCAGTGCAACTAATGTACATCACAGTGGCCTTTTTTGTCAATGTACTTAAGTTAAACCAATTGTACCACTTGCTGTCATACAGCACAGGTAATTGACCACCTCATCAAACCATAGCAAAAAGAATCCCTTAGTGCCTAATTACTACATTCTTCTGTGCTATTGAACACATTAAAGCAACACTAATGTATTGTGTTATATACGTTATTACCCAACAGTATTAGTAAGTCCTTCTTCTGGAGAAAGGAGTTCTGATTGCAGTACAGCTATTTTCAAAATTCTGTCAATTTAACTTTCAAAACACATAGTATCTTGTAGAATAGTTTAAACAGTTATTCAAAATGAAAATTTCGATTAATATTGCAGTTCTGCTTTACCTGCATATCATGACTGTTAGAAATTTGAGGCCTGGAAAGTGTAGAACAGAACTTAGAGCTCACCAAAACAGCTGGTTGAAGTGATGACCCCAACTAGGAGATAAATAGGTAATGCTTGACATGTTACTACTCATTTATCCCCAGATGTTTTGCCTAATGGAAAATGATTTAAAATTTCTTGCATAGGGTCAAAGCCTATAAAAATGTGTCTAAAACTGATCAGAGTGTTCTCTTTTCAGAGAAATCAAGTATTTGATCCAAGGTTTCTTCTTCTTTCAAAGTCATGCTTACTTATACAGGTGAGCATACCCTTGCCAGTTTACTCCCACAAATAGGTCTGCAGGGCCAAACATACAACCGAGCACATGCAGGAGTACTGACTCATACTGACGTGGGCTGAAGACAAGGATGTCCAGAAGAGGTTGCGCCTCTATGAGGGACAGTTTTTCAATAAGCATCTTTGAGGAAGATTACATGTACCATGTCATCACCTGAATTCCTTAATAGTCCCTTGCTTTAAAAGAGTCTCTTCCATTGAAGCAGCCAATCGATGTCATGATTTCTGGCAACACAAGACTGCACTTACATCTCATCTTTGTGATTGTTGGGAGACTAAGACCTCAGAACCTGCAGCTCTGCAGCAAAAACTATGTAGCTGCAATATATCACCTTTTTCTGTTTCGTGCAGAGATTCTTGAGACACAGCTACTACCTTAATATTATGTAAAACTTCTAAACCCTACATTGTTTTATGGGTGTGTATATATAGACAGAGATCACCTCATTAGGAAAGAAAATAATGTGCAGAGACAGCTGCCATAACAATTTACTCTTTTCTGGATTACTATGTACTGCTCATCATCCACTGATATCACACAGTGGTAAATAAAACAGGTTGATTCACATTTTGGTTTGTTTGAGAGGCAGATGAACTCTATATTGGATAAACTTAAGAGCAAAACAAAATAAAACAACCCTGTCTGCCCACTGCTATGACAATAACCAAAATTTAACCTATGGTAATTTTTAGGAAGAATCGCTTTCTGCTCAACCATTCTCTACTAGTGTGCAGCTACTAGTATTATGAGTTTCTGTCAAAGCTTGTAATTTCTGGACTCATAACCAGTTGCCGAAGAACAAGGGGCACAGGAATCACCAGCAAATACCTGTGAACTGTCTTCAGTTCCAGCTGCTCTGACAATCCTCAATTTGTGTCTTAGAGACACCAGAAAAAATTGAGAGTCCACAAACTCCAAATAGTTCGTTCTCTCTATATCTCTTAAAAAGAATAAGAAATCCTTTGAGGATAAGGTACTTGACAGAAGCCCACTTCTTCTCTCAATAGCAGCTTCCCCTGAATGGAGTAGCCTCAAGTGTTGTGTCAAAAATCTAATTCCTTCAGACATCTACTTCGTTCTGTGCAGTGAGTTTCTAATAGGGTTTTAGTCTGATTGTGTTGAAACCATATTTTAAAATTTTCCCAGCTAAATGTTTTGAAGACAAGTTAGGTAAGCTGTATTTTTCCCCAGAAAAGACAACAACTACAAAGTTAAGACTTCTTTATCTTGCAGTTTTTATTCTCCCCAGTTTCAGCTGTTCCTATAACAGATTCTACATCAATAATTAGCATCTGACTCATGTCTTCAGGTAACATTCAAGATGTATTACTCACCAGTAGCCTGACAATTTCTGCATTTCCATCTTAGAATATTTACTCAGTCCTGTATATAAGCTATACTGCAACATTTATTCTTGGCAGAAAGCATCAACAGTTAATTGGTCCATACTTAGTATCTCGCACAGAAACAGTGACATTTTGAAAAAATGTAAATTGTAGAGAAAAGGTATTGATATAATATATTCTAGAAATAACTAACAAATTGATGCATGCTCCACCCAACCATTTCAAGCTCTGGAAAATGACTGTTTTATAGAAGCTAAACCTTTGTAGGAATGTCTTTTCACATTATCTCTTAATGAGAAAGAATTATTCCCTCTTGTAAGATGCACAGAAAGTAAAACATTGCTACTGGTTTATTGTATGGCCAGCATTTCAAGCAAAAGATGTGTTTATATTCTCTCTTCTCTGCAAAAATTAACAACTGTCTGAATGTCAGTATGAGAAATAGTCATTCATAAAGTCATGAGGCAGACAGGTAAATGCAAAACATGGGAATCAGGATTAAGTGGCCATCACAGGGGAAATAGAGTAACCCGGGTGAAGCAGTGCTTTTTGTTCAAAATTCTGAATGAGAAATTGAAATGCATATGTTAACCCCTTCGGCCCTGTTGTTACATAGCTTCCATAGTTAAACAGTTACAAAAATCAAAAATCTGATCTTCAAGCAAAAAATCTATTTATACACTATGAAAAAACAGAGGAATTAATATGCATTCATATACCCATATGTACATGCATATATTTGAAATGACAAATATATTCCAATATTTAATGTGTTTTAAATGTTCAGATTGTCTGATTTTTTGAGGTTTTATACATTTTTCTCTCAACATTTTTTCCCTATCAAATGTCACAGTCATCTATATATATTCTAACAGTTCTTTTGTATAAGGTATGTAACTTGGGACTCAAAGTAGTTGAGACAGAAGAAAAAATTCAAAAGAAGTTTTAACTGATAATTTGTTAATACTAACGCTTTAGTATTAACATTTTAGGGTATTAAAAGGATAAGTTATATATCAGAAATTAATTTTGCTTCCTGATTGAAATTTTCTCATAAAAGATACTGCATTTTTTCCTATAAATAAAAATGTACCTTCTTGCTTTTTGTTGAAGGACATTTATTAGCAGTGACGTTCTAATTGTATACCCTCCAAAATGAATAACTCCTGGAGCAGAGCTGGATTCAAGTACGTCACACTTACTTACTCTTAGCCAGTCACACTTCATTAATTGCAGAAGTGAAGGTGTTTTGCATGTTTAATAACTTTATTCTGGCAATTGGAAATTAAGTTGCAATGTTACATTTCTTTGTTTAGATTTTAGTGGGGTTTTTACGTTGTTATGTCTATGTAAAGGAAACTTTTTTTAAGTTATCTCAGTTAATCAAGAGTAAAACCTTGTTTAATGTAAAAAAAGTGAAAAAGGTCAAATCACTGTTCTGTTGCAAGATTTTGGGAAAGTTTCTTTGTATTTGTATGTTGCTCATGACTTGCTGAGGTATTTCTCATTTTTCCAGTGGTGTAAATGTTTTTTGATAATGATTTTTAAGAGTATCTTACAGAATCTTTTAGTTTTTCGATGTCCTTTCAACTTTTCCTTCAAGGTCAATGTCATTGTAAAGTTTTCAACAGGTAGACTCTGTAGGTAAAAAGAGGTAGAAATTTCCACATCACATTCTTCTAAGACCAAAAAGGTAGAAATTCACAAAAAGATGAAGCTGCACTCACTACAGTTCAAAATCTCTTCTGCTTACCCCATCAAGACCAAAAATGATGTTTTCCTGTTTAATAATGTTTTAAATTGAATTGTCCAGAAAAAAGAGAGGAAAAAAAAGATACTCAGTTTTTGTTGTCACCTGATGATCTGGTTGCCAAAACCAAATGCTAAATATACGCGGTCTGAATGTGTACAGTTATAAAAGGACAAATTTAATAATCACAGAATCATATAATAATTTAGGTTGGAAAAGACCTTAAGAGTCACCTAGTTCCAACACCCTTGCCATGGTCAGAGACACCTCCCAGCAGATCAGGTTGCTCAAAGCCTCCATCCAATGTGGCCTTGAACACTTTCAGGGAGGAAGTATCCACGTTTCAACATATTAGAGACAAGGCAGAAGGGTATAAATCTCACCTACCTATTTTGGAGCTTCTTTCCATTTTTTGCATATCTCTTTGCAACTCTTGATTTAAACTCAGGGAACAAGATTACCTGTAAGTGGTAAACATGTTTTGTACTTGAAGGCACAGTGAACTTCATGGTATGAATGGTATATGTACAAATGTCAGATGGTCAACAAAAGGCTAATGCCTTGTGTTATAGCTAGGTGGTGTCTGAGACCTAGAAGCACCTATAAATAAGACAATTAAAAGCCTTCTCATGAACAAAAAATGAAAGAAGTTCTGGCATCATAGGAATAGGGGTCCCAAGCCTGACGGAAGGAAACTGGAAGTTGCAAGGAGGCATAAAGTTCCTACCATTACACATCATCCTTACCACAAGAGCCACAGGCTGCAGCTACTGTTTTCTACAGCCAAAGTTAAGTATTTGTGCACTGGAATATTACCATCACCGGATTTTTCCCAATCAGTCAACAACAACAACTACAAAACCTTCTTTAAATATTTTAAACTCAATTTTCCAAAAGCAATATTTTCTTTACTCATTCACAGAAAAAAAGTGCAACAAGCGATGCAAAAAAAAAATAAAATCTTATTTCATAACAAAAAAAATTTCAAGCCAAAACATTAAAATTTTTAAAAGAAGAAAAACAGCCTTGTTGAACATAGTCATTCTTTGGAGAAGGTGATTTCAAAGATTCTTCTGGGGTTTACACAATGAAGTAAAGACTATGGCCTTAACTTTCTTGCCGACAGAGCAAAAGTCTAGATGAGTGGCTTAACAGAACGTATTGCCATTTGCTGGATGTCTCTAAAGTTACCCAGAAAGATGTTTCTTGAAGATTTCACAAGCTGGATAAAGACTAAATCTTTTCCGGACCTCTTACCATCAACAATGAACTTATGACCCATTGATACAAACTGGAGAAACTAACTTATAAACCATGTGAATTCAGCATCTAAAATACTGGAACCCCTAAAAAAATCTACATATTCAGTAAATAGAAGTGGGCTGTTTTTTTCTTATGCGCTTAAAGAAAATACATTGTTATTTCAGTTTGGTGAGGTATTGGAATAGGCTGCCCAGAGAAGTGGTGGAGTCACCATCCCTGGAGGTTTTTAAGAGGATAGATGTGTTTCTTCAGGGGATGATTTAGAGATAAAAGTAGTGTAGGGCTATCAGTTGAACTAGATGATCTTGAGGGTCCTTTTCAACTGTAACGATTCTGTGATTCTGTAACACTCCTTCTATATTTGCAAGAATGCCTGACTGCAAGTATCCTTTCCAGGACATTCACCTTCTCCATTATGAAACACTGCACATTTATAACTTTAACTTGTGAGGTCTTGAGCACAGTACTCCAAATAGATCTGCACAACTGGGTAAGGAAGTTGCCTGCCTACAGGAAACAATGAACTAGCTGGATATTTGCTGGCCTCACAGAGGTACAGTAGTAGACAGCACCCCTAAAATAGGATCATTGAGAGGATGTCTTCAGCCAGGATATAGCTCATGAGTCCAACTGCCAAAGACAAAAGTCTACTTGTGAACTCAAATCTTATTTGCATCCCATAGGTCTTCTTGCAGCTTACTGTAAAAGAATCAAACCAATTAACCTGAAAGTGTGCTATGAATAGTAATATCACTAAAGAAATCCTTGTAGAAAAGTATATTTATAAGTTTGTCTCCTGAGAAAAGTAAAAAAAAAAAACAATTTTGTTAAGCTTTTGTTATAACTGGAACAGATTCAAAACAATAAAGCAGTGTTTTACAAGTGGTAAACTAGTCTTTGCAAAGTAATGAATCCCACAGATTTCAGCTTGTAAAAAGTGCTGAGAAACAGGGAGTCAGGCCCTTGTTTTAGGGTGAATGCCTTTTTCTTCTGAGAACAAACTAAAAAACAACAAACAAGAAACACAGACCGTTCATTGGGGAAAACAAAAGAACTCAACTCTCTGATAATGACCATAAAGAAACAGAAAGACTTCAAAAAATGTGTCCTGAAAATGTAATCTTTGTGATTTTATACGTTTGTAAAGAATTGCATGTTACTTTATTTTAAAAATAAATTACCAGAAACTCAGACAAATAGAAGGAAAAAGCCACTCTGCTAGTAGCATTTATTTTCTATATCCACATAATCTTACCTGCCATGTTGACCAACTCAGCCTAACCAAAACCCATTCTTTCCACAGGAAATAGGCTGTACAGAAAGGCACTTGTGTTCTCTACAGACATCATGGAAAACACTGCTCGTCAATACTATGCAATATATAATGGATAATTACGAGCTGAGTGTCCAAATTATAATCAGTTTGACAAATGTCCGCAAGCGTCTTCAGTCTATTTTATATTTTCACTAAGACAAGGCAATCATACAACCAGACAATTCCATCAGGGAAGCTTGTTAGCTGCTTAGTCTGTTAAACCCTGGTTGCCATAGCATCTAGAGTTGAAAAAGCTGCAGATTGGCATGAAAAAGCATGTCGACAATTGCCCTGTCACAGCATGCAAGCCAGGTCTGCTCAAAGGCAGCACACTACAAGTTTTCTTTCCCAGTTTGCACTACCCCATGCTGTTTAATAATATCCATTTACTGGTATTGGGATTGATCTGGTGCAGTGTAAAATCCGCATCTACTGAGATTTTACTTTTCACATTGGGGATATTCTTTAACAAATAACCACAGAACAATTAATTTCTAAAGGAAGTATTTTAAAATTGTAGGAAGCATATCTGACTTACAGAGAAACGATCCAAACTTTTAATGATCAGATCTTTAGCAAGGTCATCTGTTCCACAAAGTTTAAAAAAAAATTTAAAAGGCAATTTTTAGGTGTTTTCAAATAGTTTTACTGGTGATATACACTTTCATCAAGCATCATAATATACCATTTTGGATTGGGACATTTTGTCATCAGAAAAATCTTAACATTTACTATGGCTATACTTTCTTTTTAATTGTATGCTTTCTATAATTGAATAAATTATATGTGCTACCAATTAAAGACAATTCCATTCATAATTAACATGTTATAGGCAAACACAAATTGGTAAAGCTGAAGAGCAAAGATTTTTTTTTTTCAGAATGAGCCTATTGTGCAATTTTAATAGAAAAAGTTAACATTATTGGTAAGGTCAAAGAACTTGCTCCTTTAAAAAGTATATTTTGATAACACATTAATATTTACTCTTGAAATGGATCACTACATAATAAAAAAGCTCATTAGTCATATCCATCAAAATGTTGGAGCATCAAAAATTGAAAAAAAAATTAGCACATAACTAGTTAGCTTTACAAAAAGTGTTTCCTATCAAAACTTTACACTTGGTTTATTCACTTTCCCTTCCATTATCGCCTTCTAATCTGTTCTGTCACTTCATTTTACTTTTCCTTCAATGCCATAACTGAAGAAAATCTTGAAAACTGCATACTCAGGAGCACAATTAAACTGGCAAACCCAAAAGGATTCTGGCATGGATCTTTTCCCACTTTTTCCAATAGTATTTTTTTTAGTTTTAAATCTATCAGTATCATGTAGACATGTTTTACTGCAGCTCTCACTGCTGGTTATTTTATCCTATTCAATATGGGTATAGATGCAGATATTAGATAAAACACAGAAGTTACATCTTTCGGTAAAATTAGCAGTCTATTAAACTGTTCACAAGAAGTAAGTCTTTTCAAAGGTAATTTTCTAATACATGTTTATGATCCCAGTGACAGAAAACATCACTAAAACTTTTAAAGAAATTGTAGCTGAAATTTTTATGCTCAGCTGCCATGTGAATTGCGGAAACAAAATATCTTCAGTTAATAACATATTTTGTCATCATTTTTATTGTGCCATGTATTTAATGTCTATCATATTTGTGTTTTCTCTGAATTTTCTTCATTCTTGTACTAAGTTTGCAAATTAATTGTAGTCGTTAATATGAAATTTGACTGAATTTTGACACAGACTGACTTCAGAAAACACTATTTTTTCTTTGAAATGTGTACCTCAATGTGTTTATAATTTTGGAAAGTTTAATACTGGAAAATTTATGTATATGTTTTAATGGGAATTTTTAAGCATCTTCTCAGAGTGCTGAATCTACAACTCATTAGCTGACATCACAGACTACAAAATTTTGTCATTCAGAAAAACTAGTTGTAGCTTATTAGGTTTTTTGACTAATTAAATACTGTTTATTAAGGTGATTGTGCGTTTATCTCCTCAAAACTAAAACAAATCTCAATTTCTGGTGCAGAATCTCTTAGAAAAACAGACTTTTTTAAGACTGTCTAAACAATGAAGCTACCAGCTAAATAAAGGCTGGTGTACATCATGCAAACAAATCATCAGCAGAATGTAGTTTAACATACAGGTAAACTTTTTGGCACTTCACTTTCCCCTGGTTTTATGATGTTTCTTCTAATTAAAATAAAGAATTTCAAGATTATGTTGCAAGTACAAAAATATGGTTCTTCTGGAAATCTTCACATGAAAGGCAGTATTCATCTATGAGGTTCAGTGTTTTCACAGTAGAGTTCAAAAGTAAAAAAAGTATTTTGTTCTACTATTTTTGGGTGAGTGAATGCACAAACATGCATAATTCTGGATAGACAGAGGAGACCCTAGTGAGAGAAAGTCTGAACTCAGCACAGTTTTACTTTGCTGTGATGGTGACTCTCACTGTGGACCCTCTGAAGAGTGCTAGAAGGCGGTGGACTGTGCAAGAAAAATATGGGTGCAGTTGACAGCACACTAACAACAATACCCTACACAACTTTGGGAATCTCTTCGCATGGTGTTGCAGGATGGCAGTGCTAGTGCACCAGCACATTGAGGGGAATATGGCTGAAAGGCTTCAGGCTGCCAATCAGGAAAATGAAGGAGTAGCTCAGCAATGTTTCTTCACCAGAGTGAACATTTTCTGCAGATACTCAAGCTATGTGAGAAAGAGAAACCATCTCCTTTGCTCCCCAAATATCCTTTCTGAGGATGGAATCAGTCAAGCTCTGTGGGTCATCTCTTCATATAAGCCTTTGAAATTCACCAAAATGGGCATATGCTGATTTGCAAAAACTCAAGTTAGAGTTGTTAAGTTCCCTCTGGTTGTAATTAATTCTTCTTTGACATCACTATTTCTAACAGTAGCAACAATATGGCCCTAAAGCTGGAAGTTAGTTTTACATATTCTATTTTTAAGTGGCTGCTGGCTAGCACAGTAAACAAGCATCACACTGGGTCACATTATGTTTTGGAGGCACTGAGGTGGATGGTAGACAGGAAACTTCTCCTATTTATAAATGAGAAGTGTCTACAAATGTGAGGTCCCTGGACCTCCTCAAGATCCTTGCTGTATTCTGGTACTGGTTTTTGCTTATTATTCCCAAGATTGTTTTCCTCCTTCCACATCTATTTCATTAATATTTATTCAGTGCTATTAAATGTACATAAGAATTTAATATAAAAAAAAACCTTCACTTGCCCTTTTTTATTCTAATTTTTCTCTATTACTTAAAAAGAGTAGTGACAGATTATCAATTTGTTAGATAATATAGAATTTACACTAAATGTTATCCTTCTAGTTAGGATAGTTATTTAGAAACATGCTTATACTGTTTTGTCTTTCAATTAAAGTAAAAGAAAGATTAAAATAGAAATTATCACACTTGAAATTCACTGACAGAAAAGAGTGGTTTAAAATAACAGTAAATACAGAATTTTTACAATAAATGTGAATGATACTGCAAGTCAAATAGTTTTTTAAAACTCCCACTGCATATTTCCTCATAAACCAGATTTTCTTAAATCTAAACCTTTTCTACAGTTTCTGTGAAGTCAAACAGCAAAATAAAGCTTGAGTAACCAAAAAATTCCTATCCAGTAAAAAAAAAAAAAAAGCATTGCTCTGTAATAGCTTATATTTTTACTGTTATATTTTGCCTTATTGTAAAATTTTCTTCAACTGGCGGAAAGTACATTAACTGCTAGATAGGCATCACACTGATGTCTCCATGCTGTAGCTTACAGCCGTGAATTTGCTACGATCTGTTTAATCATCAGTGCATTGATTTTCCTCAGCTTTCCTTCATTTTAGCCCCATAGCAGGCTTCTGTAATTTCCTTTGGACAAAGTGTAACCAAACTGTGCTAAGTGATGTTGATTTGCAGGCAAAAATAAAGGGGTAAATATAAATTAACAAGCTATAAACATTTTAGAAGTGGGGAGTCAATAAAAACAGTGTCTGCAGTTCTTTAAAAAAATGATTTGAAGCAGATTGTTAACAAAGGTGTCCAAAGAAACTGACATGAGTCTGAGAATAATTTTTGCGCTTTGTGATTAAGAATTGATCAGTCTAAAAGCCTCTGATGCAACTGAATCACCCATACGCTGCTGGACTGAAAAGGCTCAGCAGGGGCTGGTATTTGTTTGTTAAACTCCCATGATTCCAAGTAGATAATTGGTCTGTGAAGTTCATGGCAGAAACTGAATTTGCTTTCTTGCTTCCCAGCTGGCTGAGCACTGGTTTATAGACTTCTGTGTACAAATTTAGCCAGCAGCAAACCTCACATCTTTAATGTAAAAGGTGTTTTGTTGTGTTTTCCAGGTGCTGAGTGGAAAGCCCACACTCCAGAAGCTCATTAAAAGGGCCAAGTTACAGTACAGGTTTATTTCTGTCACAGCGTTTCAAAAAACAGTGACAAGGATTAATATGTTTCTTTAGTAGTGGAAAAAGCCTGATACAATCCCTTGTGAATTTGATCATCTGTTTCATCGCCTCTATAAGATTCAGTCTCCTATTATATTGTGAAGTTACAGCTGTAAACTAGGGCTGATAAGAATTCAGACAGCACTGCCAGAGCCTTCGGAGAACTAATTGTTTTATTAAGCAGCAACTTGTTTATTTGCAATTTATTTCATACGTCACTCAGAGAACTGACTCGTCTTTAAAATGATAACGCATGATAAATCTGCTGCACATTAACCATGACAGGCACTATATTGTATAAATATGTACCAGTAATGGAGTTTAAAAATCTCTCAAACTGGTACTTCTATTCTGTGTTGCTTATGAATAGCTATTTTTGAACATTTGTGGAATACCTTCCAAGGCTTTTCATAATTCTGACAGTAAATTCAGATCTACAGATTGCCTAAAAAGTCATCTTCATCTGAAGACAGAGCCTGACAGTGTAATTGTGTGCTTTGGCCGGATCAGGGGAAAACTATGCCCTAAGCAAGTGCTCAAGACATTCCATTCACAAATGTCCCCTCCTCTAGGAGCACTGATAGCCCTGTTTCTAGAAAGTGCTCTGTGAATGGTGCACTCTCCTGAATGATGGGCAACAGAAAGGGACACTGGATTCCTTCTGATAGAGATTAACACTCATGTCAAATCTTCTCAGGAACCCTGTGCTAATGTATCTGAGGGCAATGGTAGCTTTATCAGTGCCTTTGATACCTTTGTGATAAGACCTGAAGACATTACAAAGAATTACAAGATACTATTTTAATTCACAAGCTAGAACAGATGGGCTTCACTGCATATTTATGAACTACCAGTATAATGGGATCATTTCTGGGAGTAGGAGGGAGAAGACTGAAGGTCCACTTCCATTTACTTAGGATTTATGTAGGGAACAAATAATGCTCTCCTTTAAAGAAAGCTTCTTTCCTGTTCAAGCCAGAAGTAGGGCTCGCTTTTTTTCCTTGCTCATGTGTAGTAAAATGCATTTATATGGTTAGTTCCACTGGTTTCATGGAAATATTCACAAGAAAAAACACTTAATCATTGGTACTGTGGGTGGAGTTTTGGCTATTTGTCTTTTTACTGTGATTCATTACCGTGTGTGTGAAAATATGGTTCAATATACCATAACTGAAAGCCTACATCCTTATGTAGAGGAGGATTTAAGGACCAAACATAATCAAACAAACAGATATAACAGATACATATTTTACTGTGCATGTCAGAAATTAGGCGATAAACCCACATTATTCTTAACAGTAGTTCTTATTCCTGATTTCTTAAGGGACACACCAGCATTTTAACCTATAACCAATTGTATATGACTGTACAACACATAGCTGAGCAGACCCTTGTTTGCAGCTGGCAATTTATTGCCCTCCTGCATTACAACAAAGAAACCCAAAATGGTAGCCAAAGAGAAAACTGCCAGTCAAAACACTCTTGCTCTCTTATTCACACTGTTGCTTTCTACCTCCACACTCCATTTTTCTCTAACAACAAATTTAACTTATGAATGAGAAAGGTTAAAGAAAAAATATTTAGTTGCCAAAAACATGGCAAAAATATTATAAAAAGATCTGTTACTGTTAAACACTGTATGTCCTTAGAAAAATGCTAGGAACCACAAGAGTTACACTTTTATCTAAGAGGTAGCATATGTGCCATATAATACATATGTTGCAATCACAGCAACTTATTTTGCATGAACAGCAGCAAACTCTGAAAAAAAAAATTGTCCAGTGCTCAAATGAAAGCTGTCATCATGCCTTCATTTTAAATATGCATTCAAAGGCAAAGCATTTTTGTATACTTTTCCTGACAGGTTGGGGTTTTGTTTGGGGTTTTTTATTGCTGTTGTTTTGGGGGGTTTTTTTGGACAACACTACCTGTTAGGATAAAAAGAAAAGAAGAACATTTATAATTTTTCTATCATAAGATCTTTTGAACAGTTCCATAACGACATCATTTTGTGCACAGTGAGATATGTTGGGATAAAATAACTATTCTTGTTCACATGCTTTTATTCCATTCTTCCAGTGATCACTTAAAATGAGGGTTCATAACAGATACAGGTTTGCCTCATAACAGATACTAATCTGGTATTCCCTTTAAATGTTTGTTATCCAACAATTAACAATTTGCATAACCTTTTTATCTGGAAAAATGAAATATAAAAAAATCCTGGAAGTTTCTAGAAATCATAAACTGTGTTGCTAAATGCTGAGTATTAAGTATTCAGCACTCCTTATTTCATTAAATGGCCATTCGTGCCATAATAAACCTATTATATAATTTGACTCCTGCCTTTGTTGGGACTCTCTACTAGCACTATACATTCATATAATAAACCAAACATCTCTCTCCTAGATTGCTATCCTCTTCATGATGAACTGATATCTCTCTCCCAGTCCATTCTTCAAAAACAGGGATGGTCTTACATGAAGGGGAAAACGAGAGTTCACATAGCAACAAACAGTCCATAGGTCAAGGTAGTGGAAAAACGTTCATAGATCCTGAAGTCTAGATCACTGTTTTCTTACACAACATTCTGAATTAATCTGAGAAACTTAATGCGCATTAAAACCAAACAGCTTTGCCTCCATACTCCTCCTATTAGAAAACTGTATCCAGAGCCTTTATGCTGCCAGCAATGATGGCAGATAGCCCAGCTACCAGCCTTTGCAGGTTACATTTGCTTCAGATCTTAAACAAGAACGTCTGATATCAGCTTTTCAGGAAGGTCTTTTCTTCACAATGCATAATAGCAGTGATAACGGAGTGTTAAGATTTGATTATTAAACGGCATCTTGATTTGAGTTTGTGTACTATAAAAACTGAGCACAGGAGAAGTGTGTTTTTGTAACTAGACATCTTGGTACTGTTTTAGATATGTGACTATTCACTCTTAGTCTTATTACTTTGAATCCAGTGGTCTAGACCCTCAAAAGACATGGTGGCACTTAATTCCAAAAAAGACTGCCCTGAATTCTCATGATCTCAGATTAGCAGTGTCTTAATATCTAATAAAAAGCTCATGGGATCTCTTGCATTTTGATTCAATAGCTAATGTGACAACCAAGTACTCTTACGTAGTTAAGAAAACGAAACCCTCTACTGCCTAGCCTTAGGGACAAAAAAAAAGACACTAACCACAGACACATTATTATATTTGAAGAAAATGTATCTGAAAACAGAAATTCTATAAATTTGTTCTTAGGACTGTATTATTAATTATGCTCTATTTATTTGGAATCTTTGCTGGCATCAAAAAGTCAGGTGCTTATTTATTTTATTCTGTTACGGGAGTAAACACTCCTAAAGCTTCTGAATTACTACACAGTGCTCCTAAAACTCTAGGTTATTTTTCCTGAAGATAATTTGTTTTTGTTTGGTTTGTTTTCATTATAAAAGTCTGGATGACCACAACAAAGCAACATAAATATCTTGTCCAAAGATCTGTATCCCTTTATTCTCAAATCTGGGAAAAGGATAAACAAGATTTCCAAATAAGCAAATCCTTTAGGAAAATATGAAAACATAAGGCTTAGGTAACTACAACACAAAGTCAAAGAAAGATAAGTGTATGATACTTTAGAAAGGAAGGCTTGCCAATTCCCTGGAGGATAAAAGAAAACAAAACAAAACTTTAAAATAGTGTTTCAAAAGAACTTTTCAAATCCTTTCCCTCTCCAAAAAAATTAATTGACACTCTAATTCAAAGATTTTGCAGTTGAACACACTTTTACTTCTGAGAAAGCTACCAGACTTTGTAACTTCACGTTATAATTTTGCTCCTGACTGTTTGCCCATGCTGTCTTCACAGTTACCAGAGTTTCAATAACACATAGGAGCATACAGCCAGGACAGTGGTGGGGGAAAGTACTCCCTGACACGAAGCCCTACTCCTTGATCCTTTAAAGCTCTTGGGAGTGCAAGTGTTAGTTCTGGCAAGCAGATGAAGAGTTTTCCACTGACAGGCTACACAGCTGCTCTTTAGCCACATCTTTGTGTGTGAAATACAATCTCCAGAGCTTTCACAGAGCATAGCTGCTGAGCCTACCTATTCAAACCGGGCAGTGGAGTGAAACTGAGGTTTTATTCAGTGCTTAAATATGAAAATGACTGTAATACGTGTGATGGACAAGGACTTGGAGAACAGTAACTCCAATAGATCTGAGTATTTGCACACATACACATTCTATTCAAAGCATCTGTAGGCTATAGAATGTTATCAGAAGACTAATATATCCCAATCAGACGGGATTTATTTATAGAGAACGCTCTTTTCGCAGTGTTAGATGCCTCATTAACTTGATTCAGCTTGCACACAGCAAAAATATTCCCTCCCTCTTCATATTTTTGATAGGGAATTATAATTTCTTGTTTCATTTGTTAAAATCCTTTTGCTATGAGGACATTTCAGAAATGCTTTATTGCACATGACTTTTTAAAAAGCCAGAGTATTCATTTCAACCAAAAGGCTCTCCTTTTGCTGATTTCCTCCTAAGAGAGATACCAGAGAGGATTGTCCTATTTCTTCTTTTCATTTGCCTCTTCCAGAAACCATTAATAGCCAACATTTGATCCTCCTACATAAAAGTTCATGATAGTAAAGTTGAAAGTGTGGGTTATATATCGTGCTATGAACTGATCATAACTTTGGTATGTCACTGCTACTGTCACTACAAAGCTGAGGGAAATTATACTGTAAGAATTTTATGTAAATGTAAGTACAAACTCATTCCTGCAAGGTTCAAGGAATCTATGGGTTTAGAAGATCTGGAGATTTTAAGCTTAGCATGTCAAGTGAGCGTGCAGGTTTGCAGGAGTTATCATCAGAACCTGGCCAGGAGAAACTGGCAAAAGAGTATAACTATTTTTGATAGTTTAGCATTTTTCTCTTGCTTCCATAAAGCAGCAGATTCCCAAGACCCTTTCCTCATTGTTTTTGGCTCCACAGCCTGCTCTCATCACTGATTACAATGAAAGACAGAGCAAACAGAAAACATCCAGAAAAATACACGAACCTACAAAGGTATTGAATCCACTGAATTCCAGTCTTATGCTTACCCAGCAGACAGGGTCTCCCTAATGACTGGAATGCAACAGGGATTAGGAGCTAGGGATGTTATTTTCAGGAAATGAACAGGCAATGCATTCTTTAGTAGTTGCAGTTCATTTATAGCTTGATTTTACACTACTGATACCAATTTGCTTCACTGGGTTACTGATCAAACTTCTATCTTAAAATCTTTCAGATCAATGCAGACTTTTTTTTAACATCTCTTACAAGAAAAGTAATGTTTACAGGCATTCTAACTATATAAGCCCCATTCTCTTTTCTTAACTACTCTATTTTATCAATATCTGAACATAGAGAACTGTCCTTTGCAATGCTACTTAAAGGAGGATTCAGTTCTCTAAGTATCTGTGCAAAGCAACCCTCATTTTAAAAACACAGTAACTATGAAGTCAGTTTAGTCTCAAGAGTAATTTGAAGGCCAGGTACCTAAACCAAATAACACAGCACAGCTGAATTTTGTGATTGTGTTGTGAACTGTCAAGACAATTTGGTGGTTTATTAACAACAAGAATGGAAGTTATGAAAGTACTGAATCTTAAATCTTACAGACTTTTATAAAGTAATGTACTAAAAAAGTAGCTGGGCAGAATGTCTTGAAAATATGATCTAAATAACTGTGAGCCAAAAGAACCATAAATATATCTACCTCTACCCCTATGCCAGTCTCTGCCTCTCTCTCTACCTTTCACTCTAATTGTGTCTCCAGTTCACTTCCTCTCTCTCTTCGTGTCACATTTTTAAGGACAATCTCATGATTTATGCACCCACTACATAGCTCTTGAACATTTCAAGTATGTGCATAATATTCAGGAATCCAAAGGACTTTGAAACAGAAAGAAATTGCTAGAGAGCAATCAGTTATCAGACATGCTCTGATCTGTGGTAAATGTGTCTGAGAAATCCCATAACGCATGATAATGGTGGTGAGTTACTTTGAATTAGCTTCACTGTAAGCACAGTAAGCTCAAACACTTAACCTGGAGCAGCTGATGCATGGCAAATACATAATTATGCTAATTTTATTGCAAAATTATTTCTGCTCATGTTTTTTAAGTTAGATAAAGAATGTTATGTGTACATTGAAAGTACTGTTTAGCACGATTTGGGTTAGAAAGGAAACAGATTTGCTGAATGCCCTTTAGCAACATTCTTGGTGCCATATAATCCAGGGATGACAAGGATTTCTCAGGCTGTAAGTGGCATGGTACAACACAGAATGACCAAACCACAGACCTCCCTCTCTCTAACAATATGAAGATGTTAGAGATGGTTTTTTTAACCAAAAAAATGTGGTTTATTTCTCTCTAAACATTTTTTTTTCGTATTTTGACAATATAACCGTACTACATTTCTGCCTGTATTTCCTTCCTTGTTGCATTAATGCTGATGAACCTGTGAAATTTCCTCAGTGATGAACAAACCTGCCATTAAAACACCGTTTAACTTAAAACATATAACAAGGATTAAAACAGCAGCAGTTCATAAATGAGTCTGAGTTTCCATGGAGGTACTATAGATCTTGCTTGTGTCTTAATTAGCTTCTGCTCTTTAAAAGTGCGTTCCGGTTAATCTGATGGTCTGCTGACAATGCAGACTGGTTTTATAAGCGTGGATTCTTCCTTCTTCCTGTAGAGTGACTGAGATATCAGGATGATCAAAAAAACAGAATCTGCAGTCTGTTGAGGGAATGATATTCAGCACTCATCCAAATGAAATCAGCTAAAATACAAGGGCCTGGAAAGTGGGAGTATTAGTACTACTACTAATAATATAATTAATTATTAATAATTATTATTATTCATTGTTATTTAGAGATTTTAGAAGAAACACTTTATTATTTTTCTCCATATTATTAGATTGAGGGACACTAATGGTATTTGTTTATCTAATAGCCCCTCACCTAATGTGATCTTAATTGAAATCTTACCTGTAAGGAATGTAAGATGTCTTCAGTCAGCTGTTTAAATTAATAAGGAGACTATATAAAGTAATCATTAAATCTTTTTACTAAAATACATTTATGGTAAATTTGTAATAAAATCTGGATCTTTAGTACATAAAGACCAAATAAAAATGGCAGATTCTCCAGAAAGATTATGAGTTTCAGCAGCTCAAGTGAAGTTTTCCTTTCATTCTCTATTTTCTTGTGTTTACCTCCTCAACAAATTATTCTATGGCATGAGAGCCCCCAGCCATATTTTCAAGCTTGTTCATGTATCTGTGTATACCTTCTTCCCTGGCTCACAAGAATTATATTCAGCATGTCCCAATCTTTCCAAATTATCAAGAGCAATACTGATAATTTACAAAAGAGTACTTGAGATTGTTCTCATACCTGATTAGCTCCTACCTAAGGGAACATTCCACTCTGCTTTTAATACACGAATTCTATACACGTTTTTCGAATACTGGTCAAGCCTCTCCCAACTAAGAACTCCAATTATGCTCTATTTGAAAACAGTACTTTCTCACTTCTCTCTTCATTTTGATTCACTTCTTTATTATCCTTTCTCAATTTCAGGTTCTAATGTTTTGTCTTGTCACATACGGTCAGACTCTGTAACAGTTTTATTAGCAGCCCAGAATGCCCCAGGTCCAGAAAGATTCTTCCCTAGTGACTTCTCTTCAGAATATACTCAGACAATTTTGTCAAAAGATTTATCTCCTTGTCTTCTCTAGAGCAATGGTTTATCTTTCTGTATTACATGACAATATGTGAGGCTTAGTTTCTTCTATGCTATAGAATACTGCAAAAAATAGCCAGAAAGTGTTGCAAGGTGTTCTGCGTGTGGCAACCTGGTGCTGCTGCTGAGGGAACTATCCTTCACTGATGGTATTTCACTTTTTCTCTGAATACTAATCCAGGATACTTGTGTGTTGTTGTCTTCACAGTTCCAGGGAGTTTCTCTGTTAGCAGTGCTCCCATTGCCAGAATTTCAGGCCTTACATTCATATAAGTATACTCTCATTTGATCCAGCATGGACTGTCATTATGATACATTTATTTCTCTGCAAATAGCAAAATAATACTTGATATAAGTGAGATAACACCTGGCAGGTAACTAATGGAGACCAGCAACCTTTTTTAATCATCATTAGATTCAATGGCAACAAAAATTGTGCTAATTCAAGTTATTTTAAAGGCAGGTTCAGGTAACAGACTAAAAACTTGTTTCCTTGTTAGATGTGTTAGGCTACTGTGAAATTATTCTTCTTGCTTCTACAGAACAATCTGAAGCAGTAAATAAGTGTCAAGAGGCTTGGACAACATGCACCAGAAGCACTCAGATACTCAAGCAACAGTGTGGGAGTTCAGATAAGCAGACAGATAGATGGACCTCAAAGAATCTTGTGTTGATGTGGTGGTATTCATGATCTAAAAGAGCAGCCCCCACACAGCCTGAAGTGAGTCACACTGATTATAAAATGCAAGGGATGCAGCCTCCCACATCTGACTCTAAATTCTCATTCGTTCTGCTAAAAAAAAAGAAAAAAAAAGTAAAAAAGTTCTTCATTTGCTCAATCTAGTTTAAAGATTGTTAATCACTTCTGTGGTCAGTGTGAGCCATAGCAAAGGATGCTCAAGCCTTTAAACAATCCTACTTGCTGGATTAGGTAGGAAAAGACTTTTTGAGACATCACAGTAGGAATTAAGCTTAAAAGAAGGACATGAATCAATGTTTCCAAACAGCAGAAGCAGACTAAAGCCAGAAGAATCTACCAGGAAATCTGCAAAGCATTGTTTGCACAGAAAATCTTGGAGGAATAATGTTTTGGGGACACTTGGTTACAGAAGGGTAAAGAGACACTCACATCTGTAGGGAACATAAAAGAAAAATATGAGGCACTCAGATTCATTAACTGAGTGGGAATATTTACATGAATGGCTTCCCTAAATGTTTTGTGAGGTTGCCATTAGTACTTTTCAGTAGCCATTCTTCAAACAGGAAAAAATGAATATATTTCAAGACGTATTAAATGTACGCTGAACAGTAAGACTAAATCAGGCTGTACTTCAGGGAACAGTATTTGAGAGCAAACACTGCTGAGAAATTGAAAGAATATAACAAGCGTAACACTAGAATACATTAAGCAATATTAAGGCAAAAACAAAATAAATTTTTTTGCTTACCTTCCATACCCCATGTCTAGTCCACTGACTTGTGAGTTGAATCCTTTAGAACCAGGGTTAAGGCATCACAATCAACTCCACAACTTCCAGTGCCACTTGCACTCCCTCATAGTGACTCTCACCTCTTCACTTGTAGCTAGCTAGTCTTACCTATATGGATGCAGGAACTGTGGTTTGGGGAAAACGTACTATAAAAGGCAATGCAGGATTAAAGGCTGTATAGTATTAAAGGCAATGCATTATTAAAGGTTGTATATCATTAAAGGCAGCAATGGCTGGAAAAATAACTGGCAAAAATGACATGTACTTTGAGAGATGTACTTCTGTAGTTCTTAGTCAAATCTTATTTCAGATTCTATTTCGTCTCGTTTAAATTAATTATGATTTTGGATTGTATCCCTCTAAATCTGTACTTCATTATTACCAAAGCATATCTGGGCTTTTTTGAATGGCACTAATTGGCGTCCTCACTGGCAGTCTCAAAAAGAGGCCAAAGACTGAATGTGCATAGAGAATCAATTGTCACCTTCTTCGAAACTGTTCTTCTTAAACAGGGTAGAAACATGCTGGAGAAGCAGGGTTTGTGATCACTGGTGATGCTGAACTCACTCCCTGGAGGCAGGCTGGAGATGTTACTGTGCATGGACCTCTTCCTGTTAGCAAACCATCAGCCAAACTCCAGACAAAGGGTCCTGCAGTTTGCAGGACCAGAGTGTAGATGAACAGCGAACTTCATCCTCAGAGGGCTGTTAATCTTGCCATTTTTGAAAGTAGTAAAACACAAATGTACAATTAAACTACAAATGTCCAAATACCTGCTACTTTCAGCTTCTGCTGAAGTATAAATTGGATGAAGTCCCATTCATATTGAAATGTAAATGCAAAACATAAATCTAAAAGGAAAAAAAACATGGCAAGCTTGGAAAAAGATAACATTTTTCATCTGTGTAGAAGATAATGATACAATATTCAAGTTTTCCACTCTAAAGGTAATATTTTTTGTCTAAGTCAACATACTTTACCATTTTTAAACTTTTCTCATCATATTTTTGACAGCAGATTTTCCAATTTTGACAGCTTTTAAAAAGTAATTTTAACAGACGAGTGATTTCTCCTCTCAGCAAAGTCAGATTATGTGAAATGTCAATGTAAAAACTATATACTGTGACACATAATCATTTTTCATTGAATTTACTTATTAATTTTACTTGCTATTGCTAATAAAATGTAAGTGCTTAGCTAATTGTATTGCTTATTTAAATTTTTTAAAGGAATATATTTTAAAATAGCTTTTTTTTCCTGACTACAAAATTTCTCAGAGGCAGCTGTAATTTGTCACCCTTCCAATTTATTTAAAGAAGAGGAATTACTATCGTAATTAATATTCCCAGCTGAGCGGCCAAAGAATGAATCAGCAGGGAGAGGTTAAACCAGCTTTTCATCCATAAGGGTGGGCTTTTTGATTTAAAGGTTAGAGCATATCTGCAGAATTTTACAGGAAGATTTTTTCAGACATGGTGCACGTACTCCATATAAAGCTGCAGATTGTGTTTCCTGTGTTATCAGCCATGCACCTTGGAAAGAGTGAACTCAGCAAAGGGAATGGACAGCTCAAAGTTTTCACTTCTAAATCAAACTCAGCTCAAGTGAGGCATAAGCTGCCTTTAAAATTAATACAGTAGTTCTAAATCTTAGTTTTCTGTTTGTGTGCAGTGAGTTTTATTTGTAATTTCCTACAACAGAAGTCCAAATGGATTACCTATTTCTACTCTAGAAGACTAAATGCAAAAACAAACAAATGAACACAAACAAACAAAACCAAAGCCAAACGTTTCACACTTTCAAGATCAGTATTGTAGGCAGAGTGTGTCTTCGAAGTCTTTGGGATATAAGCCCAAAGTCATGGATTTACTGCAGTTTCACAGACCTGTAACAAAGACTGGAATGTAACACTAGCACAAAGCTCTTTATTTGTCTCACTTCATCCAGAAAAATACTTTCGTGCCTGAGACAAAGTACTTAGATAAACAAAAAATAGTAAGAAATAATGATTGCCCCTCTTTATTACTCCTTAAATAATCAATCTCATGAAGTAAGGAGTATGTCTCATAGGAGGAAAAAGGCTTAGTGTCAGTTCCGGTATTTAAAGTATTTCAATATCAGCTCAACTTCAGTGTCATTACAATCTGTTTTGTATTCCATTTTGATCCATCCACTTCATATGTCAATGGGCCAAAAGTACACTTGCATTCAAACTGCTGACAAACTTAACCACAATGTAGGCTGCTCCTCCACAGCATTAACGTAAAACAGTTCTAATTTGAGCAATGCTCAATTATCCCTGAAAGTACAGATGACTTAGTTCTTCGTTAACGTAATTGTTTTCCAGTAAAAGTGAAATGTGCTGTATGCAAATTAAATAATACCAAGTGTCAGCCTTAAAAGAAATGCTCATTTAGCTTCAGTAGAGCTTCTTTGTTGTAAATTTTGTTCATTTATTTTATAAGAAATTGTGTTTGTCTTAATTTGTTCCAAACACAATAAGATTGTGAGACACAGTGCCTGCTGGCAAAGTTGGAATTGCTGTCAGCAGGAAATGGCAAACTAATAATAAATGGTGGTAAAATATTTATGCTATAGTTTACTGGGAAAATGAATGCCATTTTCTGTTTCGTTCCTGCTTGAGGAACTAAACACAATAACATAGTTGTTTTCAAAATAAGTGGATAGGATTTTAGATGCTGTGGTGGTTTATCTTGTAACCATCAGCTGGGGGGAAAAAAAAAAAGAATTTATAAACATAAGCCATTTATTAGGTCTAATTTAGGAAATTTTAACTGGAAGCACGTAGTGCAGTAATTAGTAGCATCTCACATTCAATGTCATTGGACACTAGTCTGATAGATCAAACACTTGTGTATGTGGCCTATTTGGTTGCTTACTCATAATTTTCAATAACAGCACTGTTCTCATACAGGGAGGGGTGGTCCAGAGCCACTAGAGTACTCTGCAGAATGGTGATGTTCAAGTACAACACTGTGTTTATGTACTCCCCAAAGTGTATCAAAGCTCAGATCCACAGAAATAAAAGAAAAGTCAAACAAAACAAGCATTAGACTGCGTAAAATAAGGTATGGACAAGGCAAACAGGTGAGGCATTGTTTAGGTGGTTAAGGTAGATCAATATCTATGCTTGCAAGCCAGAAATTCTGCCTGCTTTCCTCTGGCACTATGCAGATCATCTTACGGCCTGCAGACAGACTGTCGCCTAAACCCAACTGACAGACAACCTATTTCACCCTTGCAAAAATCATACCCATCTTCATTCTTGTGGCTCGCAAGGGAGAAATAAAAGCCCCCATGTCCATGCAAAGTCACACTGAATGCAGGGATAAAAACAAAATTGCAGCTAGCATTTTATTATTGTTATTATGCTAATTATATGATGAAGGCAGTTAAGTTTTGTATTTCTTCAGTTACTAGCAACAAGTCCATGCATTTTGCCTAGGCTGGCTTATCAAAGCACACTGCAGTAGTCTTCGAGGGTTTGAAAAAGATTCATGTGACAGGTTGATACTGTTCCCTCCTGTCTCTTCAAATGATCTGTCTTATGATCTGAGATGTTTTGTGATTTGAGACAGTGAGACATCAAGAAGCTCTGACTGCACATCTTGATAGCATACATCAACTAAAGCCCTTTCCCCTTCAAAATTATGTTTTAATATCAACTGGGTTAAACTAATGTACAGTCAGTTTAAGGAACTCCTAGACCACTCCAATAAAATCTCGAGGACCAGCAGCCAGAAAACCTGGACCACAGCTACCAGAAGCAAAAGCAGAATTCTGTAGGAAATCATGAAGTACTTAATTTCCAGCACCAGAATTCCCTATGGAAAAGTCTTGTCTACAGGAGGCAATAAGCTGCAAATCACACCAGCTTCAATACAGGAGACACCATCCTGCAGCCTGCATCTTTTAAGTCTTAGGCACACAGTATCACAATTTGAGGTTGGGGAAGGAAGTGAAGATAAGAAGGCCTTTTTAGACCCTCAGAGAAAGCATGGTTCTTGCTTTTATTAAAGATGTTAGTACAGATACTACATTCTGTTCATTTTCAAAATTTAAAATTTTTCCTCATCTCTGAACAGATTACCTATTAAAATAATCACAAAATAATGTCTGTTTCCCTGTTTGAAGGAGATAAAACATTCAGCTTTAATCTCCAGAGTGTAAAAGGTCACCTTTGTAAACTGATGCATATCCTACCTCTAAGTAATGAGAACAAGTGTGCTTTTCCTTAGTGCAACAACCTCAGTTACTCTTATATTGCAACCATTTTCCTGCCCTACTTTCTTTATGGTAAAAGAAATGTAATTTACTTGTCAGATTGAAATGTTTGATATAAATCTTTAGCCTTTCTTTCAAACAAGTATTTCAGAAACACTATATTATAAACAACTGGCATGTTTAATTAAACAACTGCTTTAGTTTCAGCAGAAGAAGAAGGTATGATTATATTAATTCAATAGTAGGACCTGTGACCAAATTTAAAGAAAACATTTTCTTCTCAACAAGGAGGTATGATTATCTTAATTTCAAAGCAAGACATGTAAGTAGAATTGAAACAAAATAAAGTCTCAGTCTTTAAAATTATTTTTAAAAATATTTTCATTGAAAAAAAAAGTGAATAAATGCAATTTACAAAGTATATCTTCCCAGGATAACTCTTGCTTCAAATGACAAGCAGGCTAACAAATTAAAATCAGTTAAATAAAGTCGTAAAGCAATTTATTTCTATGATGAAGAGTGCTTTAACTGAACAACAATTTCAGTGTGTTTACTGGTAGTTTGCAATTAAAGTACTAGCATGATTGGCAAAAGCATGATAGCAAACTTCTTTATATTCCATAAGTTTATTTTTGTAGCTAGACAGAGAACCAATGCATGGTTTGCTCACATAAGAAGTTCATTTAATTGATTTCACTAATGTGAGTAAAGGAGCAAAATTTCACCTAAATAGATAAACAAATATTCTTCTAAAAGTATCAGTAATACTAATATTGTTGCTGGGGTTTATTCTGTGTTCTTGAAAACATTTTCTATCATTTCCTGCATCTATATAATGAATAAATTAAAAAGACTATGACTTCCTCTGAAGAAAAAAAAATACAAGGTATTAATAGGAAAAAGGATGAAAATATATGAAGGTTTTTTTAATTTTGCTTGTTTAAAATAAAGTTGTGCATAATTTAAATGCTTATGACCAAATGAAATTATCAATGAAAAAGGAGAAGCTGTTAAAGGAAACATACAATGAATTACAATCCAAATTACCCATGTTTAGATATGCTTATTTAAGTAAACAGAATAAATATTTTTAATCCAGATGTGACAATTTCCATGCTGTCATTTACCTTGCAGGGATCATAGAATTTTTGCTTTTATCACATTCCCCCGAGTACTTTTATGTTTTTGTTAAAAAGCAGTAGTTGAGAAAACATGTCAGATGCTAAGCACAAAATCCACAATGCAATAACGTAGAAAAAATGTAACAACTGTTTTGGAAGAAATATCTTGAAGACGATCTCCCTACAATCTTAAATTACTCGCCAATGAGTGTTAATTGGCTTTAAAGTTACACCATGGTATGACTTCAGGTGCTAAAAAAAACACTTTCCGCTTTAGCTGGTGTATGACCAAAGAACGGAAATTAACAGATACAGTTTTAAGAAATAACTATGGGTAAAGTTGTGTTAATATTTGGAATGGTTACCCAACGGTAGTTAGAAATTCAGCCAAAGGCTAAATAATGTCCACAGGCAAGTTGTAATCGTTAAAGATGTGATTTTCTTATCAGCTGATTTAAGATGAAGCTTATGCTGAAGTGCAAACATGTCACTAAGACTAGCGTGTAGTTCTTTTAAAAGAACTCCCTATTTTATTCCTGCTCTAGGTAATGAGACTCCTCAGGGATTTAAGTTGAGCATATCATGCTCATTCATTGTATTATTATCCAACATATATAACAGTTTGTAGGATGCTCAATGAGACTATTTCCAGTCACAATAAGGTTGAACATGAACATTGTTTAAGTAACCTAAAAACATCAATAAATGTCAAAAGTATTATGTAACAATTTTGTATAGCAATGTTCCTTTACCAAATGTGGACAGAGGACTAGTTTCCTCTAATTTATTTACCTTTATGCAAGCAAGTGCAATATAAAAGGACGAGTTTCTCATCATCTCACATAGAAATTGCTTAAAAGTCAGTGGAATTATTCATGAAGAAAGTTAATGAAGTTTGGTGCAAGATTTTGAATTGTTAATTTACATGGGTGGAAAAATGTATATGGGTTAACAAAGATGAATTTTTCATTTTCCTGATAATAGGAGATTTCCTTAGAGTCTTCCATGACATATCTCATCAAGATTCATCATTCTGAAAAGGATATAAAGAAATGAAAAGCAAGCACTCACATTTGCTAATATAACCTGAAGTCTATTGAAAAGAAAGGAAAGCAGTCTTTATTTTTGTGTTTCTGTAGAAGGCTGAGCAGACAGTCAGCACTAAATAGGTAATTGGAAAAAATCGCTTGCAAGAGATGAAAGAGACAACAAAACTAACAGACAAACTCTTCATGGTATCCTAATATTTCTCTGCAATGTATCTTTCTAGTTAGAAAGACCTTCCACTCAATTTGTAAAATGCTTTTCTGATTCAAGCTACACATTTAACTAATTACTGTAGTTCTACTGCTATTATTTCTGTTTACTTCACCCTTTCTTTTCTTTTTAGCTCTTCCTTCCCTCATTCTGTGGATAACTTTAGCTGAATTTTTAGTTTGTTCCTACATCAAGATCAACCTCCTTTTCTTTTGAGAAAGGAAACCACTTCTATTAACAACTATGATTCCCCAGCCTATAGGTGGTGTTAAGAAGAAACTTCAGCCACTGGCTTTTGTGTCTATCACCCCAAAAGCCTCCTCTGCACTTTTCTTTAAACTACGATACTGAAAATAACTGATCTTAATAGACTTAGATGAATTTGCTTTGGTTGTTCAGGAAATTCAACACATTTTGGCTGCTTTTTCTATTTAAAGAATTTTAATAACAATTTAACCTACTCTTTACTGCAGACTGTGTCCCTGTTTCTTCCTGGTGGTCAAGGTGACTAATACTAAGGAATTTCTGCACTCAAGTGAGTTTTAAATTGTAACCACTCCCTTTCACACAACATAAATCTTGGATAATTGGATAGCCTCGAATCTTCTGTCTTGGAGTACCACAATTTGGAAAGGTAAATAAGAACAGGTGATACTGAGCTAATCTTCCAGCACTCTCACCACTGGGGCCTGGGTTCAATTCCCGATCAGGGAAGCTTTGTTGTGACCTAGTCTTGGGAATCCTGCTCTGGCAGGGGGGTTGGACTTAGATGGTCTTTTGAGGTCCCTTCCAACCCCTGACATTCTGTGATTCTGTAGTTCTATGAACTAAATAAATGTTCACAACAGTGGTTTTCTGAGCATTTTAGGACATTAGCAGCAGATTTTAGTCTTTCTTTAACCTACTTTCTCAGTTTGAGCCATAAGAGTTCCAGGAAAGTCACCACATCTTCTTGTCATTTTATAGTACCTAAGTCAATGTCCATGCTTGTCAGTAATATTCGAGGTGTTTTATAAGCAGCAGCAGCACAAGAAAAAGAAAGCAGCGTGTCTTCCGTTTCTTTGTTGCACCTGGAATAACTACTGCCATCATACATTTAACCACCCATTTTAGGGTTTCATTGTTTTCCCTCTGTATACTGTAAATCAATAGTTGCTTAATCCTAGTAATCCACTTGCCTCACCTTTTTCTCTCCACCACTGCCATTTAGAAAAACATTAATATCTCCATTGTCTTTCTTTGCATTATTATCTACTTCATCTGGATTTCTGTTCCATCTTTTACGCCACCTGTTAGGGAAGTTTCCTTTCTTTGCATTCCTTCAGTCTGACATTCCACATCAAATTAAAGCTTCTTTGAGACTTTTCCTGGCAACACACTACCTGTGACTACAATCCGATCCCATGCCTCTCCTGTCAAACTCCTGGCTGGATCAGTTAGTTTTCTGACACTGCCGTATCTGTTCCTTGGTGCCAGTCTCCTTTTCAGATCAATTTTTCAAAGAGTACCTTTCTAGCTTCACAAGCGTTTATTCATTACTTAGCCCTTGCAAATACGTTGAAAAAGACCCCATCACTAGGGGGCTGGCAATTTTTTTTTGGCCTATTTTATGGATTTTTCTTGCCCACTTACTTAAATTGAAGGAACTTTGGGACAATAAATAAAAATATGTGGTTCCAAAATAGAAGCCAAATGTCAGTTTATGTCTGAGAAAATGTGTTTTCCAAGAAACATTATAAAATCTATGTCTGTTGCATCCTGTACTATAAAATCCAATAACTTTGTTCTTTTAAAATACACGTAGATACTGTAGACACTTAACATTCATAGACATCACTTTTGGTAGTCTGTAGCACTCACAACTATAAAGAATCCACCCTTCAAGGCCTTGTGCTGGTTCATCCTATATCTGAGAGCAAGCAGGTAAATGGGTTTATAAATGTAGAATAACTTATTAACTCTCCTGAATAGAGAATAACCATAGAACCACATCTGTAGAGTAACATTGTAACTTCACCTTATATCTTTAACTTAGGAGCTTTCTGCCTGAGGTTTTATGATTAGAAATCTTGTTTTCTAAAAGAAGATCTGATCATTCTGAAATTACAAAAGATTAAATATAAGGAAGTTTTTTTTAATTTAAGATTGCATCCATATTGATAGAACATGCTCTCCTAAAGTCTTCTAGTGCCAATACATGGCTTATTTGAGAAAGACAGGATTTCCCAATAATTTATTATTTCTGTATTTTGTGTGTCTCACATTTGCAGCTAAGGAAATGGAAAAATAAGTGAAAACATTCTGTACTGACTTGTGAAGATAATGATGTGTATAGAAATCCTGTGACCATTAAAGAATTCAACTGGCCATAATATAATCAAGTCAAGGGTAGACACTGAGCCCTGCCAAGCAATAACCAGAGCAGGACTAGAAGAAAAACTACAGCATTTTCCACCTTTTTGGAAACAATGCTAAAATTAGGCTTAGCTACATGAGGAAGAAAAAAAGACACCCACATAATTTGCAGTAAATATTAGCTAGAAAGGTGGGACCTGTGAAGTAACTCTGCCCTTTTTAGTAAACTTTTAACCATTTAAATATAGTCCCTGAACTAACCGTAATACAGTGAATTCAATGGCAGACACCACACTGGTGAGAAAGTACACTGGAAGTATCCACAGCTCCCCATTTCCTATGGAGCCAAACCCTTTCTTACTGCAGTCTTCCAACAGCTTTGGTTGTTGAGTAGAGACCTGTTGGCATTACTGAGATCTATTCAGATTATTTGGTCTGAAGAATCTCTAGAAAAAATGTCATTTAAATATCAGTTCAAACGTGAACATTAGTATCAGTTTGACTGCATTTGTAACCAGTGATACTTTATTTGACCTTTTTTTCTCATCTAAATATGTCTTTCCATTGAAGCCAAAATGTTTCATTAAAATGTGTCACTTTTAATGAAGTTTTCAATGGAAATGTTCTAAATATCCTGGCTTGTCTATTTAGTCATTTCCTAATGAGAGAGTGAAACAAAGAAAGGGTTGGAAAGAGAAATACACACACATCCCCCCACAACAGAAAAAAAAGCCTTTTTTTTCCCAAAAACAACTACATAAATTTTATGATATGAAAATATTCCAGAAAGTTTTGGTTTATTTCCAGTGTAGAACAAAAAGACCTCACAAACCATATATATTTTCCCATACATTATTTCCACGGGAAATAACATGTTGCCTTTAGGTTAGCTCTAGGTATGACATTTTGGTTTTGCTTCCTGCAAACAATTCAGCAGGTCTGTAATAAGGAATACTTACAAAAATATTTTTCAGCTTGAATTCAGTAGTAGTTGAAAATGCAAATTTCAAATGACTGTAATCTTTATATCTATAATTTTTTACATATGTTGTGTTGGCCTATATAAAATCAACTCTTTAGAGAAAAGAAACAGTACTTACATAATAACCCAGTATCATATACAGGATAACTCTGAGGATTATGTTCAATTACATTTCAAATAATATGTCAGTTTTATTGACTGTATGTGTATGAGGTATCAATTATATTGCATGCAAATATATTTTAATTTCACATTTATACTGGCTTCTACAAATGTTTTTGATATACAGAGTAAAAAAAGTAAATTTTGAATTTTCCATTGCTGGATAAGAAGATGGAACTGAGGAGATCCACAAGGCTGCCCCTAAAATCTCAGTTAACCATTAAATAGATGCAAGGATGATATGAATTTGTCTTGGTCAGACAAGGTTCCCTGAAATTTGGTAAGTTATGGCTGCTTTTCTTGCCTCTGAGGAACTACAGTGTGAACAGATTTTTGATACAAAATGTGTCCATGGTTCTTCACAACGGACAAAGACACTAAAGGTTGAAGGAATATCTATGCTCTCTGACAAAGCATGTCAAAAAACATTTCCCCAAATCTTAGGATTAGCTTAATTTAGGATTTAGAGTAGAAGGTCAAAAGCTAGAATTAAGATATGTCAGAGGCTGAGAACAAATGTCAGAGGTTCCTGTAGTAAAAATTTTAAGATGTTAAATAAAAGGCACAGCTAATCCATGGAATACAATCATATTTATCATTACCAAAGGAGACAAAATATAAAAACTATTCAATTGTCCCTCTACTTCAGATCCGGAGAAAAACAATCTTCCTAATCTAAATTTGGCAACCGGTTTTACCTCAAAATCACGATCATTACATGTTATGACTTTTGACAATGAACCAATGTGGCCTCCTTTTGTGTTATTATTCAGATTTTCAGATGAGGTAAATTAGCATAATGTAGACCAACCCATCCTAGAAATAAGAGCACAAATAAACTCACATAGCTTACTTAATTAACTAATACAATGTAAATTGCAAATTGCCAAAATTCACAACAAACAGGAAGTGACTATAGACTGATGATTATCCACAGAAGCCACTTACAAATAATTTTAAAGGGTAAAAGTGGTAGAGAATTTTGTACCCTGTTTGCAGATAATTGGGGAACAGGAAAAAAAGCAAAATTTGACCCAGCAATTATTCATTCCACATTGATCAGTTCACTTTGGCTGATACTATAGCAGAGAGATTTTCTACAAGCTTTTCTACTGCAGTGATGTAAGGCACACACACACAGCATAGGAGTGAAGGAAGGCCTCATCTTTTTTTTTTCCCCACTCACAATCATGCAGAGATTCTTTGGACTGCCCACACTGTTTACAAGATGGTACATGTATCGCCTATAAAACATCTGTGAAGCACAATATCTGCTAAATGTTAGTCAAGGATCGCTTCCCTTCAAAGTGATTATTGATCCACTGTTAAAACAGCTTATAAAAACAATCATTTGTGAAGAGTTAGAACTTTCTACTGCTATTCTATTAGAATATTATTCTATTTAGAAGTTATTTTTAGAGGAAATATCAATATTCTCAAATAATTTTTGATCTGATTACAAATGCCTATAAAATCTAGGAATAAAACAGTATTGGTATTATTTATATTTCTATAGGAAAGAAAGATAATGTCCAGGACTGGCTTTTAAAACTATTAATGAGCCCTGGCAATGTGAAAAAGAGATGGATTAGGTAGATGTAATGAGATATGATTAAAGGGTGTAGGCACTGAAGGGTGTTGGAGAAATTCTTTTCAGAAGGAGTATAATTAGTGTCTGATAAAAGTACTTAGTAGATGAGATTTTTGAAGAAGAAAGGTTAAGATAAACACATACCATATGACAAACTTGTTTAATTTTTTTCCTTTGTTTTTTTGCGTGCTCAATAATCTGTTGAAGTTTTATACATAAATAACATTTGTCGAATAGTTACTGAAACTTCACAGGACAATTAGAGTTTTAAATGCAAAACATAGAAAGCAAACAAAATGTTGAAATGTCCTATTGAATTTGCATTATGCATTTCTGGTTTGATTTTTGAAACTTAGATAATAATATGCAAACTTTTTCCTGAAATTAAACAAACAAATGAACATCTTAAAAAAGCAAGCTTTCTAGAAGTTGCTTAGTAACTTCCAAAGCACTTTTTATTGCATTGGAAGCTCCTTCTTTTAGTTTAGGTTTCAAAATATGAAGCAACCTATAGCAGACACTTTTATATACATTCTGGACCTAGATGGTTTTTTTGTCCATTTGGCTAATAATATTTTGCACACTTCAAAGTATCTGTTAGAATGAGGTATCTCCCCTGTTGTGCTCCACTTCTAACTGGGAACCTTCAGTCTTCAACTGGAGTTTGAAATATGCCAAATGTTAGTTCAGTTAGAGCACTCATAGATGAATGGCAGACAAGTATATACTTAGAGATGCAGGAGAGATTCACCATTAAGGGTCTTTCTGAGCATACATACGGTCAGGCATCTGTGTAAGGAACTTACCATGTGAAACGTGAAAAATTGAAATAACAAGTGTTCTCCCCTGTGCATCTGGGAATTTCTCACTGAAAAAGACCTATTGTCTTTTTCTTTTCATGATCTGCAGTCTCTATTTTCAAGACCAACAATGACAGATTTCCTTCTTGTTTTCTTGTACTTATCTATCTTTTCTACAATAGCTTATCGCAACAGACGGTTGTTCAGGATTTACAATATTTCAATAGTCCTTTCCTACTCATGTTTTCACAAGGAGAAAAATTAGTAATGCTCATCATTGGAAGATCTAGCCTGACACATGGCTTATGAAGTATCTCTGAAGCTAGTTCAGGCCAATGTGCCAAGAGAATCTGCCTCAACACAGCTGTTTCTCCACATTTTCCCACTGGGAAAAGGAACTTATTTGACAGTAGAAGAGCAGAAAAGCAAAGAAGGCTGAGATCAGTCTTTGCGTGGAACACATATACTGATAGCACTAACCTTGTTTCATTGTGAAGGTGTAAATCATGATCATCTTTTTCTCCTTCAAAAACATATCACCTTAAGGACTCCCACCCGTCAGGAACAGGTTCTCTTCCTCTGTTTGTGTGCAGGAATGTCCACTGTTTCTTATGACAGACTTCCTATTGGGCAGAGCACATGTGATCTCAAGTCCTTACATGGCATGAAGCGTGGCCCTGTTTATGGAGACATGTACAGTTACACAAACCTTCTTCTAAGTCATTGGCCAAGTGTACTTCTTACTCAGTACATAAAAACAGTTCCTACTGGGCATCTAATCTATCCAGAGAACATCTGAAATCTCTACAAGATGCTGAGTTCAAGTGTCTTGCAGAAACTGCCCAAAATACTTGTTGCTATCAATAAACAAATAGAGAAAACAAATAATGTAATTGACAAAGAGCTGTCCCTGATAAGCAAAAAACAAGTACATACTGGAAGCTAGATAAGGGGCAGGGGGAGTAATGCTTCTGTGCTATTTCAATAGTAGATCAAGATCTTAAAAAGAAATGCAACCAGATAATTTGTTTCATGATTTCAGCAGTTCACACAGATCCTAGCAGTCCATTACTAATTGATTAATTAATTAATTTTGAGATTTGAAGCTCCTCTAAGCATTGAGCAGGATTTTCAATAGAAGTGAATGCAGAGTCCCATTATAGGTGCCAGACAGAAATTTCAAAGTCATTCCTAACAACCACCCTAAAAGAACACTAAAAAACTCAATTTCTTAGCAGTAATATGTTACTTTGGAAGGTCAACTGTTCAGCATTGTGAACATAGTTCACTGCTGTTTCTTTTTCATCTTCAGCTAAACATAGTGCTCAAAAAAATCTGAAATAACTTGTTTTTTAAATGAGTATCCCAACACAATATTTTAATTTGGCTTATTCTTTTATGAAAGATTAAATTGTAAAAATATACAGGTGAAAGATGTTATTAGACTATCTATTCCCTGTCAATGAAAGGACATTCCTCAGATTACATTGTTCTCTAATTTTTTTGCAAACTAGGCATTAAAAGGTTAGATTCATGGGGCTTCTAGCATTCATTTGAAGACTCTTTTCCACCAGATTCCGTTAAGGCATCAATCAGAAATAATTCAGGAACTTTTAAACCTAATTTTTATGGGGTTTTAGTGTAAGTCTATTTCTCCTAGCAAAAATCCAGGACAACCAAGCAAGGAAGCAAATGTTCAACAAACTCCAGAGAAGCAGGAAAGAAAATTAAAGTCTAGGAGCTCTACGGTGTTGCAGGAGAAACCAAGGAAGTTCTTTGAAGAGTATAAGGCGGCTAGGCCACTTCCTTCTCACACACACTACTTATATGCACCTGCTCACATACCTCCTTATGGAAGTCCCAATGCCCAAGTTTCTTCTTGTAAAGCAATGATGCTGTGTTTCATAGTTTCAGAGGAAATCATGGTGGAGACATACAGGGAAAGTCAGGACATCTTTAGCATCTACATGAAAACAAGACAACAAGCACTTTTCTGCTTTGTTTGTAGAAGCATGGATGTGTCAGAAAACTCTTAGAAGAGGTGGCTTCACGTGCTACAAAATGGAGATGGCACTTAGACACCTGTAGATCAGCAGTGTTTTCTACTCTGACCTGTATGGATACTACAAGATATGGCCTGCTTCATCTTTGGGGTAGGAATTACATAGGCTGGGAATCAGTAGTACTATCCTGCTCTGTAAAACACTTCTACTTGCTTGCCTTCACTGCTATTAGGATATCTGTCCTCTCCATTCTCACTTTTTTCTTGATACAGTCTTAACATTGCTGCTATTGCTGATGCTGCTGTTCTACTTGAATCAGGAACCAAAAACATGTGACTTTTCCTATCTCCACTTTTTTGTAGTTTCTGCACCCCTCAGACTCGTGACACAGTCTCCAAAGAAACAACTCTGAGCTTTTCATTGGTGGGTCTTGAAGATTCAGTACAAATACAACACAAAGAGAAAAAAAAGAGTTTGCCTATAGCTACTTTGCACTTTTCGCTGAGCTCATTTAAAGTAACAGAAACTAACTGCAATGTTTGAGTGACAGAATTTACCCTATCCAAAATGGAATCTGGTGAAGAGAGGAGCATTAGAACCATAATGAAAATCTTCAGTAAAGATGTAGGGAGATGACCTGTTTGGAGGGAAAATTGTGGACTAAGCCCTACTAGCCTTAAACTCTGCAGATGTTTCTTCAAGCAAAGAACTGAAACTCATCATTTATTTGATTTTTTTTTTTTACACAGGGAGATTATGACTTATATTATCTGCTACATAATTGTCAATGTGTGTCGTTTAGTGTTCCCTAAAATTGTTATACAATGGTTCATGTTTTTTCTTTAAATGTAAACTTAAAGGGACTCTCTTCTGCTGTGTTCTCACTTGTCACTTTTTGTTGTTTAGGGGGTTTTTTCTGTCTACACTCGACTATGCTCTACTTTTACGTGAAGGGAGTATTTCCCTCCTCCCNGGCGGGGGGGGGAAGGAAAAAAATCACCAACCTGATCTGAGAGACTGAAAGGCACCCAGCTCCTTCTGTGTCAGAGAAACATGTATCTTTTCGCCACTACTTTAAAGGAGTTGAAATAACTGTTTAAAAAGTAAGGAAAATCACTCCTCACGTCAGGTTTAAAACAATAGTGATATTTAGATACCCATGATTCTGAGCTGAAGCTTTATGAAAATATTGGCCCCCTTTTCACCTCTCGGATTGTTAGAAAATTCTATGCATGTTCTGTTTCAGAAAACCCCACAGAAAATGGATAGTTCCTTTCAGAAATTGCCAGTAACACACCATTCTTCCCCGGTTTTTAGAGCTCACAGTAGTGGCTGCGTAGATGAAGCCATTTCGAGCTAGACACCATCAGCACAGAACACTGCTATTTATTTAGACTCTGAGAAAGAGCCTTCTTGCTTATTTTCCTAAAATAATTAAAATGCATCACTTAAGTTCCGATTTGCTAAAAAAAAAAAAAAAATAAAGGCGTGGGAGTATGAATGTTTTGGCTCTGAGCTGACAGTAAATATATCTTCATATCATGTTTTTATTCTACCGTTTTTAACGCATCTATCCTTCCTCTCCCCGTCTCCTCCCCCATTAATTCCTGAAGTGTTTGAAAGAACCCTGGACTTCACAGTATTCTCTCCCCCCTCTTTGCAGCGGAAGATCAAATGTATTACTTTCCCCTTTTGCATGCCTGGTGATGGGATTGGAGTATTGGCTCAGCCGGGACTTACTCCTCTTCGGGGACTAGCCCCGAGAGGGTGAGTGTTGGGCGCATGTCCCCGTCCCTATCCCCGCCGGTTGCGCGGAGCAGCGCGTAGCGGTGTGGGACACTCCACTGCGGGGCAATCCAAGGTACGGCTGCTCTCCACCTGTGGCCTGGGAACAGCCCTACCCCGGGCCTGTCCTGGTGCCCGGCTTGGTTTGGGGTTCTCTTGTTATTGATTGTTGATGGCTTCTTAACCCGCAAAACAGGTAGTGGGGGCGTTACCTCAAATTCCTTCACTCCGCTGACTGGCTACGTCGGGAAATGAGTTTCTTGAATTAAACTAGGGGGAAAAAATACATATATACATGTATCTATTGAACTCTCCGTTCCTCTCAAAAGCCAGGAGTTGTCTGCTATTTACAAGTGGTGCAGAGAAGCCAGGTCGATATTAGTTTAAGAAGGGTAACTCCGGCACTGCTGGTGCTGTTCATTTGCAATTCCTACACACGGGCTATTATGTGCAGTGAACTAATCCTGCCTTGTCTTGGAAACAGAGTTTCTAGTTAGCTTGCTATGCTCCTCCGATTTCCTTTATAAGAGAGCCGTTGTTCTGCTGAGATTTTATGATTATCAATAATATTACATAGAAATCTGAATGCTTCCAACATATGTGTAGAGTTTTCCTTCTTTTTTCTCTTTTTCTGGCCTTTTCTGTCCTGAACTTTTGAGCTCCTGCCATGCGCCCCTTGCCGTGGGACAGGGAGTCTGGGAGCACCCATGTTTTGTTCTTCCTCCCTGTTGCAGCTGCCGGGGATGAACGCTAGACTATAGGCACTGCTATATAATGACCAAACCTTTCACACCCGGTATCGGTGTCCGGCCGCCGAGGACTGTGAAGGTTTAATTTCCTCCATCTGATGGCATTTGCTGGAAGGGTGAGCAATATGGGCCGTTCTTCACTCCAGGGAATTCGTCCCTTGGGAGAGCTGCTTCTTCTCCTAGTCAGCCACTAAGGCACAATACTGGCAGAGGTGTCTCCGGCCCCTGAAGTTGTCCCGAAATCCTGACCCCGCTGAAAGGAAGCTAGACCTTGCCTTTGCAACCCCTTGCAAGCAACGAATGGTCTCTCCAAGGAAAGAAACCCCAGCGGCCGGCTCAAACAGCCCCCCAGCCACCACCCACATTTTCCCAGAGCACCAAGTGCACCCCACAGCCCCGGTCCGTGGCAGACCTCGTATAGCCCGGGCCTCAGAGACTGGAGCTTCTGCTGGCCGCTGGTCAGACGCGTTTGAAGCGTTTATTGGCATGATGGCAATACAGTGCACGGTCAAATACAATGCAAGAAGTTACAGGCTCGGCCGCCGCAGCCTTCCCAGCCAAGTCCGAGAGAAAAAGCCTGAGATCTGCACGACGTTATTCAAGGAACTAAATAATGTTTGTAATTTTAGCGGATTTTGGTTTATGTCATGCCTTCTCTTCCGCTTCCACCTCCCATCACCCATTCAATCCCCTGCCCCGGGCAGATCTTGTTCCCTACGATTTTTTAGGAAGTTATTGAAGAAGCTGGCTCAACCTCGGACATCTGCCTGGGAGATTTCGGGACTGATTACGTTGTAAAGTACTGTCCTTGGAGTTGTCTTGGATCCATATTTCTCGCCGGCATTTCGGAGCGGTCCGGTGGCACCTCTTTCTCTCCTTGGACTCTAGCGCGTTTGACAAACGCAGGCTCCCCTTTCCCGAGGAGATGATAAACTCCTGGTTACATTCCAGTCAGCCACTAACTTCTCCGATCGCTTTCTCCTGACCTCCATTGCTCGT
>VWZX01008732.1:393424-409124 GCA_013399015.1 Galbula dea | reverse complement strand
CCCTCCCCGCTCCTTCATTTTTCTTTTGGTTCTAGCGAACAAAAACCGGCATTTGGTGACAGCACACTTTCCTGCTTTTGTATCAGGACCACGCGGATCTCATTCATCACGAAGACTTCTCCTGGACAGTTCCCCACTTTGGCTGTCAGGCGTTTCTGGTCACGTCANACCCCCGTGCTCCCTCCGACAGCCTTTCAGGCCCTATGGCTTGGTTTTCTCAGGGCTCAAGAAATACAAGAATAGAGGAAAAGACTCAACTCTGCAGGACCTGGTGCTAACGCAGTTTCGCCGGGTCCCAAGCTAAGGTTTAGTGACGCATTTCCCCAACCATGACACGACAGTCCCAGACACTTTTCTGACCGGGGTGTTCACATCAATCCGTGCCAAAATGCATGAGAATGATGCTACTGAGATAGTTAACAGCGTGTGAAGGTAGGTTGGGAAATAGTGAACAGCTGGTTAGCAGAGAGTGGAAAAAGGAAATGCCAAGAACAGTATTTCAGGAGGTCCTAAAAAAGCCCCAATAGATCGCCATTTTTCTCAAAAGAAAGGTAGAGATATGAAGGCATCTGTTTAATCCTTTTATTAGTCTTTTAAAAACAGGAAACAAAGTAAAATCCTTAAATGACGGCTTATGTGTCACATGGTTGGCGGCTTGGAACTATCGGCTACTGCAAGATGTGTATATGGCTTTAAAAAAAACAACAACAAAGAAAAACAAAAAATCAAAACAGCAAAACCAAAATAAATAAAACAATAAAAACATAACATACCACAGGAACTATAGGCCTAAATTCTCTTGACTCGCAGTGTTTAATAACTAGCTAGGTTCAACTCTGTGTGGCGATGTGGGTTCATATTTCCATTAGCAAAGAATAAGGTTGTATGTTCTTCACATGTTAGCTCTGCAATTTCATGCTGATTTCAACATTCCCTGACGACCCATCCTGCAGAGGTGTCTAAAAGCACCTACAGATTATCTCCCATCTCTCTACTACTCTAAAGTGACACACCTACATTTTAGGGGTACATCATTTGAGACAGATTTACAGTTCAGCTTTCTCAGCAGACAGGAGGAGAGATCTGCATGGAATATAAATTCAAGAATGTAATTCTTTCTCAAACAAATAATCTGCTCCCTTTCAAATATAATTAATGTTTTGATAGTGCATTTCTTGTGAGAGAAAGATACAAAAACAGAGGCAACCTCTTGGATCTCTGTATATTTGCAACAGGAATTTACAGTACCTATCTTGTGAATGTGACAGATAGGGTGTTTTAAACATTTAGAAGTTTATTTATTACCAGAACTACAGCTGGAAACTGATAGGTCTTCGCTATCCACTGTGCCCATTTTATGCGGGTTTTTGTTGCAAAGGAAATTGCAGTTGCAGGAGGAAGGCATTAGTCTTTCACTGGGATGAGAATTGTTTCCTACCTCTCAGAATGCAGCCTTCTGTCCTGTTGTGCTTGGGAGGCACATGTCCTTGTGCTTTGTCTTTCATTCTCCTCTGTCTTTTCTCCAAGAAGCTGAGCCTACATCCCTTTTTCGCCCTCAGGGAGTTAAGGAAAAGCTCCCTAACACAGTGGGAACAGACAGCATTTCAGTTTTGACAGTCTTCAGACTGGTCCGGGCAACGACATGTTTCAAGTCATACAGTCTGAACAAAGCCATGTTTGAAAATGCTCGGAACATTTGTCAGATGCTTGTTAAATACAGTTATATGATCGTATGGCTCACTAGTGATCTGCTACCAAACCAGCGGGGCTGAGTTACCTTTTTTCTTACTTTTTCCTTTCTTTCCCTCTCTCCCTCTCTTCCCTATCTATGTTCTTTCTAATACCGGTTTCATAAGAAGATACGCAAAGGTGATTCTGCCGTGCCGAGGGACACTAAACCGAACGACATTTATTCCGACTGCCTACATCGTTCCTAAAGCCCAATACAAAATTGCCTTGGTGAGAAAAACCCTCTGTTTTAACTCCAAATGCTACAAACGCAGGAGATCGACTGGAGACCAAAGCCGTCTGGATGCTCCTACCCGGTTCATGAACAGACACATTGGGTTTCCACCAGTATCGAAAGTAAATTTCTCACTCGAATCACTGGAAACTGCATTGGGTTTCCATTATGTCTATAGCCTAGCAATACATTTTGGCATGCCGTTTATTTTCCATTGTCATGGTTTTTTTGAAAATCCGAGTGTAAAACGGAACCAAGATATGGAGAAATTTTTAAAAGGCTTGGTTTCCATCTGGGTTTGCCTTGCCTGGCTTTGCTCAAACCGGTATTTTCAAAGAAAGGGAGGACACATTTGAAAATTACTTCTCACAGACAGAACCAGTCAGTCTGGAAGCCTTTAGCAACAATAAACATTAGTAATGTGCGTTATTACTAGCCCTAAAAAGCATTCAGTGGACTGAAAGTAGAGGGCTTTATATTTTCAAGACACTGCAAGGCCCTCTAACTTACAGAAAAGGAAGCAGACCTCGCTATTCGGATGGCAGGATTTCTTAAAATAAATAAATTAATTAACAAACAAACCCGTATACACACAAAAACAAACAAACAAAAAACCAACAACACCCAAAACCAAACAAAACTCACACACACAAGAAAAAAAATCAAAACCAAACAAAAAAATCAATACCAAACAACAACAAAAAATCCATCACAACAAATCTCAAAAATATTCCTCCGGAGTTAGAATCTGGATAGACAGTTACAGACCAGAGTACAACCTCCCCACAGAGGAATAATATAACTTGGATTTGGAGTATAGAATACTGCAACGCCCTTTTAATTTTAGCATATGTGTTCTCTGGATTTACCTTTTCTAGAAATGCCTGAAACGTCTTGTAAACACCTGGGCACTATGACAGAGATAACCTTAGTTCTGTACAAAGTTACCAACCTCAGTCACTGAGATCCAATTAATTCGATGTTTGCCTCCAGTGATCTGTGAAAAAAAGCATATGAGGAGGGAACATAAAAAAGGAAAATATTTACCTCATTGACCTAACAATATCTGGGGAAATTGCAAATACAAACTTTTTAAGTAACTTTAAAAATACAATAATAAAAAGTGCTAGAGGGAACTTTGATACTTTGGGAATATATAACTGATCTTTTTTCCGTCAGAGACTAACATTAGGGACGATCGCACTTACGTTCAGAAAATATTGCTATTTTTCTTAATGGGGAAAATTGGTCTCCCGCGACTTAGATCTGCGGTTTTTAGAACTGGGATGGAAATTGGACTGACACCACTTTGCACTTTAACAATCGGATTTCGTCAGGGTACAAGTTGTTTGTTTAACCCGACAGCTCCGTGCACCCCGTCGCACGCTTTTACACACTCATTAAAACGATTATTCACGACCTGTCGAGTGTTTTCTCGTTCATTCACAGGAAAGACTTAGCGCTCTAAGATTCAGGCGCATACAGCCAGCTATGCCACGGGCCGAGGGGAGAGATTACTTATCTCTGTGATCATCTGATGCAAGGCCGTCTTATCTCTACAGGTTGTAAAGCAGCAGTTGCTGGAGGTAAAAGAAGAAAAAAAAACAAACCAACCAACCAAAAAAAAAAAAAGACAAAACTTGCCGAAAGCACAAGACAAGAAAGAAATGCAAGCGTTCCTCGTTAGGAAGAAGGGCTTGGCACTTGCTCAGCACCTCAGCCAGGTCCCACTCCCGCTTCCCAACCTGCAGCTCGGGCTCCCGCGGCGCCGCTTCCCTGGCAGGGTGACGGGGCTGTGCCCGGGGCAGGGGGCCGGTATGAGCCGCGGGGAGGAGGCTTGCCCTGCCTTCCCCGCACCTGGCCTTCACACCGCTCCCCGCCATCGATCCCGTCCAGAGCTCTCGTTTCGCCGCCGAGGTCCCTCTGCCAGCACGGTCTAAGAGGAGAAGGAAAAATATCGATAAAGCAGAGTTCTCCCCGAAACGGCCGCAGAAGAAAACGCCATTGTCGGGGCGGGGGGGAAAGTGTGTTAAAAAATGTATCAAAATGTCAGCATTCTGCGGTCCTGAAAGGGGATGGCTGGAAATGAAACCATTTAGCAGAGAGGCTGGGGCGATTCCTTTGGAACAGATTAAATCACTAAGCCAAAAAGCAACTTAAAATATCGCCTACTTTGGAGCACTCGGATAATTGAATGCCCACCCTTCTGGTGTTTTTCTTTTTCTGTTTCTTTTACTTTGTTTTCTTCTGTTTCTTTTTCATTTTCTTTTTCTTTCTCTTTTCTTTTTTCTTTCTCTTTTTCTTTTCATTTTTCTTTCTTTTTCTTTTCATTTTTCTTTCTCTTTTAATTTTTCTTTTTCTTTTCATTTTTCTTTCTTTTTCTTTTCATTTTTCTTTCTCCTTTTATCTCTTTCTTTTTTCTTTTTTTTTTCTTTTGATATATCGATTTCTGATTTTTATATTGAGGTTACCTCCGGTTCTTACGTTCCATCTATGAGGAAACCCCAGAGGCCTCTCTATTGCTGGGAAGGTGTTTTACACTTACAAAGGAAGCCAAAGGCCTTGAAGGCGAAGACCATCGACTTCTATTCATCCTCTGCAGATCCAGAAAAAAAAAATTAATTTGGAAAATATCTAAACAGAATGTCTCTTCATTTAAATGAACCGACCCCGAATGCAAGAAGGTATTTTTAATCTGAAACGGTTTCCTAATTGCTCGAAAGGCAAGCACGTATAAGTAATTTGTTAAACTTATTGGATTGCAATAATCCACTATCAGGTTAGCTAAGAATGGATCTGTCAAGTGTGTTTCCCAGTCTAAGCTCTTTCTTTCAAACCAATCTGGTATAATAATTAGTAGACAAAGAACCTGAAATATGTAAGCAAATACCTAAAGTTCTGCATAAATAAACATACTAATCAATAGCTAGCTACTCAGCACTTGTCTTATTGATGAAGAGACAATCGATTTTGTTCTTCCAACCTGCAATCAGAGATCTGTATTTAATTATTAGTACTTACACCCTTACTGATTTAATAACAAAAATAGAGCTAATAACTCCTACCCTTCTGCCTGAATGCAAATGATATTGATGACATAACTAAGGGCAACTTACGCTTCCCAGAAAAAAACAAACAACTTTGCTCAAACAGAATAAATAAGCAAGCAAGAAAAGGAATATGCAGAGCTGCCTTTTCTTATGAATGCTACAGGACACACTTATGTTCAGAAAAGATCAGGCAAATATATACACACGTGTACATAGACACGTATAAAGAGAGATAAAGAGACATAGATATAGTGGGAAAAGTTGATTGATAAAACAACAACGCAATTTTTAGCTGCATAATTCTCATCTGTTTTCTCATAGATCCGTATGTGTATACTATATGCTAATAAAAACACCCTTGACATTTTGCGTCGCTGTGGTTTTTCTCCTTCAGATGCACTCGCCAACAGAAGTGCAGTTCAGCAACCTAAAAGAGATTTACTTATCACTAGCGTGTTTTAAAGTTACCTGTGAGCCATAATATGGCCACATAAATGATTATGTGATTCGTTTAACTATATCCCTTCATAGACGGCTCTAAATATCTGTCTCAGCTTTGTTTTATTCGGGATGTAGTACAGTGTATTGAAGACTACATCTCCATGTGGAAATATATGGGGAGGGGATGCGAGTGTGTTTGGGTGGGTGAGAGCAGAGCACAGAAAGGGGGAAATGCAAGTTGTAGTATAGCATCATGGCTATTTTTGCTTCAAAAGAACAATCTGGTAACAGGTGAATATTACCCGTATTTAGTTATCAAAGGTATTGCAGCCTTTTGGGATACATAGTGCTTTATCTTGAGGTTTTGCTTTATGTATGAGAATGTAACTTTTTTCTTTCTCTCTCCTTTTTTTTTTTTTTTTTTTTTAATTTGTCTTCCAATGCTGAGGAAAAAAATCCTCTTTTTCTAGCTCTATAGCCAGGCTTCAACCAGATTCTTTGGCAGATACCTGTCTCCTTTTGGGTATCACTAATTTAACAGACTATCTAATCTTAAATACTTGAGATCAGATCATTTCTGGATGGAAACCAGGCAAGGAGTGCTGGTGGGGGGCTGAGGGAAGGTGTGAGTTATTTTCCTTATACTAACGAACAATGCAAGATGAAGACTTAACTTGGTGGGCCAGGTTAATGTGGAGCTCAGTCAGGTCCGCTCCGCAGACCGGTCGCTGCAGCCCCCATCCCTCTGCCACCGTCACGGGAGAACAGCCGTGAGGGCCTCCAGCTCCCGCCGCTGCGGACCGGGAGCGTCCCGGAGGGGAAGGGCTCCTTTCAAGTATTCCTACCTCCCTGTAAAAGATGCCCCTGCGAAATCAATTGTAAAGCGCCCTGAATTCCTCACAAAGGAAAAAAAAAATAAACCCAAGAGAGCCCGGCCTTCGTGCCGCCTTTGTAGCTCGACATTCAGGCTCTCTGGCCGGGAGGTTCCAGGCGAGGAGAGCTTTCACCTCTTGGTCTTAGGTTAAGCAGTTCTTTGCAGCTAATTTTACAGGGATGCTTTACTCACCTTAGGGTAAGGTAACAATGGCAGACTTTTCTCAGACTGCTACTCGTTTAGTCTTTCTTCTCAAATCACGGCTAACCCCAAATACACTTGGAGGACTCCCTAGAGATAATTCTTTGAAACGGACTTTGCATTCATTTCCCCAGTTGAGAATAGTAAATCCTCTCGCTTTAAGTCTAATTCGCTAGCCTGATACTGTATTCTGTTACACGGAATTAAAGGGGGGGGGAGGAACACAAGTTGCTAATAGTTACTTTGCTTATTTGTTTATTTTGGTAGCTGGTTTTCTATCGTTTGGTTTTGTTTTTCGAGTTTTCGCTGGTTTATTTTCTGCCGGTGTAGTGGGTAGCGGGTTTTGCGATACCGTTCCTGGATCGGAACATCCGGTACCAGCTGGCAGGAGGAGGATTTTAGACGTCTTTCTCTACGGCAGCATGTGTTTCTTGGTATTTACCAAGACACAAACCTAGGTCTGCACAGGGAAGGACACTTCAAATTTTTCCTCCTTTCTGAAGGGCAGGGAGGAGGCACGGGCTCAAGCCTTCCAAAGTACAAACGCTTGTCGCCCGCAACTCACAGTTTTACCAACCGGCGGATGAGTGCCGGGACGGCGAAGATGCCACAAGTAAAAACGGACTTTCGGGACAGCGGCGGCCGATCGGTGCGAGGCCGGTTCCCCGCGGAGCTGCCGCGGTGCTCTCCTGCGAGGCAAGAGCGCCCCCAGCCGCGGGACGCGCACCGCCGCCGCCCGCGCCGCCCGCTCCCCGGCCCGGCCCCCGTCTAGCCCCACGGACGAGCGGGTCTGGCCACGGTGGCTTTCCCCGGAGCGGGGTACGGCCGGGTTCTGGCAGCGCAGGGTCCCCGCTGTCCCGAGAGGGACACGGGGGAATAGATGTCCCTCTCCGAAGCGCAGGGCGTGTGGAGCTCTACCCGTGCCCCGGGGGCTCACGGGGCATCCATCCCTGGGAAGGGCTGAGCCGGGCGGACGGCGTGCTGGCGGTTCCGTCAGAAGTTAACGCCGGCGTGTGCTGTGCGTGTGCGAGAGCACGCTTCCTGGTGCACCCGTGCCATTTCCTGCCGTGCGAAGGAGACAGCCTCTCGGTACCGCTGCCCCCTGCGTTCTCGGCACCATGCAAAACTTAATCTGCTGTATATTAAAAGACCTCATTATTTTCATGAGGTCACAAACGGCAGAAGGAAAGGGCGATAAAGTCATCTACCAGGTAGGACACGAGCTGTTGCTCTTTCCCTCAGCCCCGTCGGAAGAACGAACCAAGACCGAGCAGGTCTGCAGAGGGACCCGTCCCGGCTCCTACCCATGCACTGGCCGCCTGCCCTCGCCCGCGACCAAGAGCGAGCTCAGCAAACCCGTGGTTCATACTGCCGCCTCTAAACCCAGGTCTCGGTTTGCGGCGTGTATGTCCCCATATAACCAGAACGCAATCACAGAAGTTGGGCAGTGGGAAGACAAAGGGAGTGCCTGGAGATCTCCTATGAACGTGAGCATTGCCCGTGATCTGGTCGGTGGTTGCAGGGGCGCATTTGCTTCCCTGTTGTCCTCGGAGCAAAACCCAGCTCAGTTTGAGAGGTGCAGCTTTGTATAAAGTCTTACTACTTGCTGTCCCAGAATTTTTGGCATTTAGTCTCTTTCCTGAGAATGTGGGGATATCGGCACTCTTTACAAAACCGCCGAGAGGTGTAAGGAGCCCTAGCTTTTTCTCGAACGCCAGACTCAGATTTTTTAAAACAATTAATTACAGAATCCACCTATAGTCGCCATACTAAACCCGTCTTTCATACAGCTTTCATACAGCAGATATGGAACAAGGAGCAAATTTCATCCCGGCATCAGTAGTGGAGGAGAATTTTGCCAACCCCCATAATAATTCTATGCTCAATCGTGACCAAGAAGGCAGGGCAGACTCAGGGATCTGCGGACCAGTGCTCCCTCCCAGTCTGATAGCAGCGGACACAAATCACTAGTGTAAGCTGCTTGGTTCCTGAGTATAAAAGAGGAGTAAAATCCGCACTCACCCTATGCCGGCGGAGGACTCCCATCCCCAAGTGCCGTCGTGCAGGTAGAGGCAGTTTCTCCTGACGTCTTAAAAAAGGCAAACACAACATTGCACGCGTGTGACTTTCTCTGGCTTTAGTGAAACAAACAATCAAGCAAAGACGACTTTAACAAAACATGCTAAAAAAATCTACAGATAAACCACGAGAACGGCTAAACCGGAGAAGAAACTTCCAACTTACCGATTAAAAAGGAAGAGCCAGAGGGGGAGGGGAGAGGCCGGGGGAGGAAACACTTTGAGGAAGAGACGAAAAAAATCCTAACACTAGGCACACACAGTTTCGGTGTAACTGATGCTTTGAAACTGTGCTTCCGTTGCACGGGCGATCTGCTTATCAAGGGGCATGGGGAATGCGCTTACACTGAAGTCTGTCATCTCTATTCATTCGTATCATATGTATTTGCCTGTTGAGAGAAGTAGGGAAGGTTTTCTTGAAGTTCACCTACCCTTATGGCGGGAAGGCTTGTTGGGATTGCTGGGCAGGTTTCTTCTGGAGGGTCCCATCTCTCTGGAGTAGCTGCAGTGGAGTTGAGGGCAGGTTCTCCGGTGAGGTAGGAATGTGCAGGAACTCCGCCCTCTGGGCACAGTCACACAAACCCAGCAGAACAGCCACAGCCAGCCCTAAAACCTCTAATGATCTTCACCTTCACCTTTTCCTAACCCAGTTCTCCACCACTTTTTGACCCATTTACCCATGCACCTTCACCACGAGACGGAAAGGTGAGGGGGGTGTTTAAAACAAGAACACTTCAGTTCAAAAAACTGCCGAGATGCTACTACAGACACTAGTGCATTGATAGACACTTCTGGAGGGCTGTGTGTCTATATGTATGTATACATATTTATTACCATTCGTTGAATTTGTAATAATTTGTAATAATATGTATGTGCATATGCTTTCTTTCCTGGCTGGGTGTATCAGTCGCGATTATATGATTAAGTACATACCACTGACGATCTACAGGTCTACAGGAAGACTTTTTTTTTCTCTCCCCCCATCCTAATGAAAAGTACGAACAATTGAACAATACAGTCACTAGTAAATCAACGCGTCTTGGTCAATGTTCTTTCTTAAGCAGAACTCTTATGTAGTTCAGTCAAAACGCAACCGGAGTTCAGTGGGAGTTTTGCTTGAGTGAATACTGAATGAGGTGAATGCGTGGTGATTGAGATCTTATATTAACACAAATGGTGAGGGGGTGTGTACCTGAATCATAATTTCTGACATAAATCTTAATAATCAGAAGAAGTTATAAAGAGCAAAATGACGCCCAGGTTAAACTATTTTTTTTCAAGTACTACATTAAAAAAAAATCACTTCTCCGAAATAGTTTTGTGCCATTTAAGGCAAAATGTATAATTGTTCACATTCTTTTAAACCCTTCGTAATAACACATTCCACACAACGGACGCTGTTTTACTGAAATAAAGGAAAATATTTCAAATACGTCCAAAATTGGTTGGCCAAATATCACTCTGTGGGTTCGAGTTACAGTTTATTATCTCTCAAACATGTTTGTAAAGGCATTCTTGAAATCGTAATTGGAGGCTTCTTGATGAGCAGATTCATTTTTCTACGATCTCTGCGAGCAAAGTTAATCACCTCAAACATCAACCAGGAATATAACAATAGCTCCTTAATTCCATAAAGACTATCCGTCCCCCATAAACACTCTAAATTAGGAAACGCTAAAGAAACTACGGTAAGACACAGCAACATTATAGAAATGTTCACACACAAACACATGTGTATATATATATATAAATCCTAAAATCTTAGCTTGAGGGTTTGGCATATGAACCACCATGGAAACAAGTATCAGATAACTGACTTATTGCCTGGGTTTTAGCAGTGGTTTGGGGTTTTTTTTAAACAACAACAAAAAGCAAACAAAACAAAAAACCCGAACACCAGAAACCACCACCACAAAAAAACCCCAGAAACCCAGAATCAACCTCTGCACGTCATATTCAGTACCCAACCAGCCTGTGCACAAACTAGCCTGAGAGACATCCACAGCGAACAAAAGCGTTTATCTGGCTGGCGAGCAGGCAAAGGTAAAGGCATATTTGGGGGCCTGGCAGTCCTGCTACGATCCATGACAACTTTAGCTGTATTTTTGTCATTTACAAAGACAGTCTTGTTGCTGGTAATAAGTATATGGAAACGTGAATAAATTACCAGCTCAACAACCGCTCCTTCCTCCAGAGTAAGAGAAAGAGAGAAAAGTCTCTAGCAGCTAAACTGCTTAGGCAGCACATTGGTACACTGAACCTAAAAGAGAACATAGAGAGCAAATGCTTGCTTAAATGAAGTCTGGAGAGACATACACCAGGGCTACCCTTTTCAGGAATTATTATGCATTACACTTATTTAATTAATGCCAGCCCCAAACTCTGGCATGGCGAGATTGTGCTTTTCTGCAACCTGACTTGTCTTTTTCCCTCTTTTCCACTGTCAGCGGATTTTTATTTTTTTTTTACATTGCCAACTAAATAACACTTTAAGTACGTGCTATTGGTTTTCCTACAGTATAACACCAGTTGCAAGTGGTAGATAAGAAATAATTTCCTTTGTCAGCTGCAGCAGATGCCATTCTTCTAATTTGCTTATGCACAAGTATGTAGAATGGAGTTTCGAAGCTTCAAGATTTTAAATCACCCTTTTTTCATTTTATTATTTACTATGGGTTTATTGCAAAGGAGTTTTGTGGGGGTTTTATATTTGTTTGGCTGTTGGTGTTTTTTTGTTGGTTTGGGATTCTTTTGATCACTTTTTTAAATGATAATAGGGTGAAGAATATAAGGAAGGGCAAGCGCTTCCAAGTGGAGGTATCATCTCTTCGTCACCAAACAAAGCAACCATTTTCTCATAGTGATAATTAATTTTGAATTGCAGAAGTGAGAGTGAAAGCCAAGAATATCAGAGATTTCTCTCCTTCTCTCCCACATAGTGCAGAGCTGGGCGTCCCATCTCTCATCCGTAACCTTTCACTTCATTCTCTTTCCTGCATATATGCTTGCATCTGTTTGTTTATTGCTTATTTTCGGAAGATTTTTCCTCCCTCCCCTTATTCTTTTAGCATGGCAAATATTCTGTTTGCAAGAGTACAGTATATCTAGCGCTTGCTTACTCGTCCCTTGGCATTTTCTCTTTTTCTTCCTATTTTCTGTCTTTCTATTATCAGCTCTTTAAAGTGTTTGTGATAACATCTCCGACCTACAGATTATTTTTCATTGGGCCTATTGTGAGCAGCCGCAGGCTTATGGCACTGCTGCAAAGCCCAGTTCAAACTACACGAACGTAACAAATGAACAACTTGTCCTCTGCGGACTCACCGCGGGATCCAATTAGTTCCTAAACCTTTTGCACAAGTTTTCTCATTATTTTCAAGAGTTGCGGCTTTTATAGGCTTCCCTAAACTCGTCAAGAAACCAATTCTTTTTAGGATTAAATGCTTCTTAAAATTATTCCTGGCACTGCCCCGGTAAAACCAATGGACTGATTCTCCAGGCGGTGGAGCTGCCGTGGGTCAGGGAGCTGAAGCCCACTAAAGCAAGAGCTCCCATAGGCAAGCAGGCAGCGGAAAAGAGCTCCATTTCTAAACTTCACATGTAAGTGCATACTCACGGTTTTGAGGATGTTTGGGTTTTTTGGTTGTGGGTTGCGGGTTTTTTTCCCTTACAACGTTTAACACCGGTATGCAAGCCAGGAGGGCCTCACGTGACCCCCGCATAGACCCCTCTGCCTCCCGCACGGAGTCTTCTGCGGCCGCATCCCAGCCCCGGTCGCCTCCTCCCGGCCGGAGGGCACGGCAGGGAGCTTTGGGCTCAGCCACCGCTGTCCTCACAGCCGAAATGTTTGCAGCATTAAAAGCATATAATTACATATTGTACAGATATCTCAGGAACAGCGTTCCTTTACGATAAGGATTGCGTTTTATAGACATACGTATGGTAGCTCTCTAAGTTCAATCAAATGATTATATAAAAACTATTATGTATATACACACATATATACATTCATAGTTAATGTATCTCCAGTTATCAGAGTCGAAAGTATACTTCTGTGAATGTGCTTCAGAGGTTGCCAGAACACGTATCAACCTAGTAAGGCACCTTGTTTTCTTCTAACTTGTGCATATATACTTAAATTTTGTATGTATGTATATATACACGTACGCAATTTTAAGCATCCTCAAGGTGAAGCAGTTTTTAGTAAGACATCCTACCTTGTACTAAAAATTTTTCAGCAGACTTGAGTTCTGCCCCAAAACGGCCATCATAATACCGGCCGTGGTGTTGAATTAAATACGTTGATCTTTTACATTTGAAAATACTGCTGTTAAAGATAATACAATGGGGGGGGGGGGGGGGGGGGAGAAAGGAGCATGTGAAAAAAATGGTGGACTGCTGTAATAAGCAGTGCTCTGATCTCCCTGTAACTTCAAAGCCTGTAGCATATTAATTTTAGTTAATAAAAGAGACAAAAAAACTATCAAGTATATATGAATTTAGCCTATTTTTTTATTTCTGTGTGTTCATAGTAAACATTTTGTAAGTGACAAACACGGGCATATGACCACAGTATCACAATCAAGAAATTTTAAGACGACATTAACAATCACTCAAATTTATGCGGCATTTGCGCAACACAGGTTACATATTTGCAAGGTTTACCTATAAGTACAATAGGTATTAACATTTCACTACATTTAGAAAAAAATAAAGGTGACCTGTTAGTGACCACATACATCAAAATATACACAACACAAACTGAAGGCAATCATTAATTTTGTCCCCTTCTGATTCATTTGAACGGGCAGTGCTGCAAACTGAAATAATATTGATGTTTTTTTAAATTACTCCATACACTGAGTGCATTTTCTAAAACCCAATCTTTGGTCTAAAAGTAAACAAACAAACAAACAAACAAAAGAAAAGAAACCCAAAAAATAAAGCAGTTCAGTAAAGAAAAGGATAAAAATAATAAATGGCCAAAATGTTGGTTTGGGGCATCTTTAAGTATTAATTCTGCTTAAATACAAGTTATGTTTTATGTTTAATTTTCATAAATTTAGTGGTTTGTTGTTGACTTTTTCTTTCAAGGTCTGCACCCACCAACATATCCATGATAACTTATAATACTGCAAACATGGAGAATCTGGCGGCTCTTAGTGATAGACTTATCGTATTTGAATAAAAAATTGCAAAAGCAGTCACTATTTAGATACACATTCTACTATAATTTTGTCTTCCAAACTTCATAGTCTACAATGTAATCTCCCCACATTGCACCTTGCTGACACTCCTCACCTTGGTGGAATAATAAACAACCCTAAAGACTGAACAAACGTACAGAAAATGGGGGACTTAATAAAAAATACCTGGACTTTTTGTTTGCTTTTTTTTCCTTTTAATTATCATTTACAATGCAAATGTGTGTAAAATGTTCACTTACAGTCTGATCCCATGGATGTTAATGTATTAAAGGGTTTGAAGAAGACCCCTGATTTTGATGTGTGAAATAATCAGAAAGTCCTCCGGAAAGTCCCGTTGTAAAACTTGGCAAAGAAGGTCTTAAGGACTCACAGGGGAGAGTGGAGGGCGCCTGTGGCGACGTGGAGGAGGAGGCTGCCCTGGCCGTCATTGAAGTGCTGCTTTGAGAAGTCATTGAAGGGTGAGGAACATGGGGGAAAAAGTAACTCGTCTGTCCTGCTAGAAGGTTTACAGAGCAGGGGTTTAGGGAATAGGTGCCGGAGCAGGGAACTGACAAGCCACACGGCACTGAGGCGGCCAGAGCTGCTGCTGTGAGGTGATGAGTGGCATAAGGTATCTCTCCATTGACTAGTCTATCAACACTTAACCCATTAGACGTGGAAAAGGAGTGGTTGTTTCCCAAGGAGTTTTGAGTCAACACTGAGCTGTAGGGCATGGGATGGCTGGGATAGGCGGACGTGGTTCCATTGTAACTCAAAGTGCTGCTGGCCCGGGGATGGTGCAGGGAGAGGAAGGGGGACATAGGCCAGTACAAGGATCCTGCCCTATCCATGAATGTCAGTCCAGTGGAGGTGAGCCGGGCGCCTCGCTTGAAGGCCAGCTTGGCCCGCGAGGTGGTGGAGCGCCGGCGGAGCTTGCCAGTGGTGCCCCCGATGAATACGTCGTCGCTGGACGGGTCCAGCATCCAGTAGTTCCCTTTGCCCGGGTCGTCGTAGTGGCGGGGCACCTTGACGAAGCACTTATTGAGGGAGAGGTTGTGGCGGATGGAGTTCTGCCAGCCCTGCTTGTTCTCCCGGTAATAGGGGAAGTTCTTCATGATGAACTCGTAGATGCCGTTGAGCGTGAGGCGCTTCTCGGGGCTTTGCCGGATGGCCATCATGATGAGCGCGTTGTAGCTGAACGGCGGCTTCTCGTACTTGCCGTTCTTCTTCTCCCCCTCTTTCCCACTCTCCCCGTCCTTGGCCCCCTCGGTAGCCCCCTTCTTCTCCTCCGCCGCCTTCTCCTTTTCCTCCAGCTCCGCCACCGCCGCTGCACCCGCGTCTCCTTTGCCTGCCAGCATGTCCGCCTTGGTCACCTCCAGGGCGCCGGAGGCGGCGGCCGCGGGCGGCGGCAGTAGGAGCTGGCTCTTCTCCTCGTCCTCCTCCTCGGCTGCGGCCGCTCGCTGGGGCTGCTGCTGCGGTGGCGGGTGGTGATGATGGTGGTGGTGGTGGTGATGGTGGTGGGGGTGGTGGCTGTTGTGGTGGCTGTGGCTGCTGTGGTTGTTGTCGCTCTGGACGGCTTCTGGTACCAGGCTGTTTATGCTAAAGGAGGATTTCGGCAGCATTTTCACTTCCTTCCTATCTCCCATGTCCAACATCACACACTAGTCTGAAGGGGAAAGTTGCAGCGGCCGAGGGAGCAGTGCGAGGGGCGGCGGTAGCCGAGGCGACGGCGGCGGCACCACCGGCGGCAGCGGCAGCGCAGTTGGACCGCAATCTCAAGCGCTGGCAAGTCATGTAGCAAGGACAGGAACCACCGGGGAGGGAAAAAAATAATAGTAATAATAATCACCAATCAGATAAAATCAAACCGAGTCAGAGCGGAGTGCAAAAAAAAAAAAAAAAAAAAA
>VWZX01008732.1:226708-385013 GCA_013399015.1 Galbula dea | reverse complement strand
AAAAAAAAAATAAATTTCCACTTGCCTACTGGCAGAAAACTAGCAGGGGGTGGTATTACACTTTATTTTCACACTCATTTCAAAACATCAATGAAAGGGTAAAGAAAAGGCTCACAAGTCCTTGTACACGTTGGAATTAATAAAACGATATCTGCTTAGGAGTAGATTACCCTGCTTTTTTTTTTTTTTTTTTTACTTTCAAGGCGACTACAAGCTAATTTCTGCCGTTATATTCACGAGTGAATCCTCAAAAGCAAGAAGTGTATTCTCACTGAGGGTCAGGATCCTCTCTCGCTAAGGCTTCACTGAAAGGCTCTCAAAGTGAGCCACCGGCTTTTATGCGCCTTCCCTATTTGACCTTACAGAATGGCGGAAAACCACCCCCCCATTCCTATTTAACTGTGCTAAATGTACTTAAGAGATACTTTTTTCACGCAATCGCACGATTTGCAAACGATACTTTAACTTTTTTCTGTTGTGGTGGGCACGTGTTTTGTCATATGAAATTAACTTGTGAAAGCCTTTGTATCATTTTTTGATTTGTGTTTGGCGACAACATAGATCATAACTCATCGCGGTGATGGTTGATACAATTGATAAATTAAAGACATGTTTCCGGCTTTGAAAAACAACAAAAAAAGCCAACCCTCTCAGAGCTCATCCTTGGCAAAACAACCTGACGAGTAGGATAAATAGCAGTATTTTCCATGTTTGTGCGAGATCTCCGTATACTTCTGTATCATTCTACTTCTATTGTCTGTGCCTAAAGATAGTCAAGTAACTCCTGGGCTTCTTACGTATAATCTTCACTTAGGAGAACGTACGGACAGTATCCGTATAGTCGCTGTAATTGCTTGGAATGCTCTAATGTGCATTATAATTTTTCCGCGTCTGTCCTTATTCTTCCGTGCTAAATATCAGCAACCGAACTGCTTGTCTTAACGTGTTTGTATCTTTGAGGACACAGAAGCGTACCAAATAATTGCAATAAATTGATCAAATCTTCCCATGCACGTCGGAGGTTTTGTTCTCTGCCTGTGTTCTGCTTCTCATCTCAAAGGAGGACACCGTCTTGAGCTCAGTGTTCTGGTTTAGGCTCTTCTCCGGACTTTCGGATTTTAGGTCTTAAGCTTTCAGCATGTTTGGGCTGAAATGATGATTTTCCACATTTCAAAAGGGACGAGGCTCTATTTATAAATGTTACAGAAGGTTTCGTTACTTCAGGAACAACAGAGCAGGAATTAGAGCTGCAATTTTCAAGAAAATAGGATTTCAAAATATAGAAATAAAAAAGTAGCAGAGATGATGTATTATTCAATCAAATTACAGAAAATTGCTTTTAAATTCAGAACAGTAGCAATCTATTATGTCTGTTTTATTAGTGACAAGTACAATTACTCGAAAATAAAGAACACTGGTGAATATATAATTGGCTGTAATCATGTTAGTGTTTGAATAAAAATGACGGGGACATTTAACACTGACAACAAAATGTTCAGAAACAACTTATTTATTCAAACAGTTTTTATTTGCATCCACGTGAAGGAGAAACACACTTTTGCTTAGGATAAATCAAGGCATTTTCACTTTCAATAAATACATAACTTGAAAAAATTTATTAATTATTTTGTTATCTTAGGCTTAATAAAGTCTCTTGAGTACCCCTGTATTCTTATTGATTACTCAGTACCCAAAGGACGCCACCTACAGGAAAAGGTCTTTAGGCTTAACACAAATCTAATCACTGTTGTTTAAAAAAAAAGTCAGAGTTAATATTCCTCTATAAAACCGGCTCCGATTTTACCCACAACACCGATCACAATATTTGCTTTGTAATTGCTTCTTGCGATTCAGTTTGTTATAATTTGACATGATCTACAAATCTGTTACTGCAGGCTTTTTCTTTGAGAGACGGTGTTTAAAAAAATGCATCCAACTCCACTAAGAAGCACTTTTTTCTCCTTCTAAAGCGACTCTTCTCTCAGGATTGACTCGCTCGTCCCTGAAAATGCAGAACAGCCCATGAGGTCTCTCCCTTCAAACCAAGAAGATGCTTGCAAAAGAGCTCTGAAAACAAAACAACTTGATTGAAGGCAGTTGGTGCAACAATTGTGTATTGAAATACCTAACATTTATTTAACTCATTTCGTTTTTGATAATGTCAATAAATATCAGCTGAGGCAAGAACACTCTTACCTCTTCTTACAATACATTCATCGTCCTATAGCTTGGTACTTAGGGGTGTCATTTAGCTGTGCCGCCCCTTTCTAACACCTTGCTGGCAAACGTATCGAAGTAGAACGTCTGCCCCTTAATATTTTGGTCGTCCAAATACAGACCCGCGGAGATGGCATATGCCCTCCGTGATGTGACTCCGACACCCCTTTCGGCAAGTCTCAGAGTTTCTGCCCCTGGTGTGTGTGCTCATGAGGGGGTGGACCCCACGCGGACCCGTGCGGACCCTGGCTCCTGTGCGGCGGAGGGCAGCACTGTCCGACTGCGCCCTCACAGCCGGCCCCCAAAGATCTCCCCAGAGGGTTTCGCAAGTCTTCGCGGCTCCTTACAAATAAAGTAGCTCTGGCTTCTGCCTAACCCCGGACAGAGATTAGGATGAGCTTGAACAAAATTAGGGGTGTATTAAACCATACAGTGAGGAGTCAAATACAAAGGTGCGTTGACACAAAGGCTGGGAAAAAATGGACCCACTTTGCACCTTAGATTTTATGTGTCATTTCGAAAACTGGGGACAAAAGCCTGGAAACTCTTATTATTCGTGCTGTCGCTGGAATAAGACAAAGTTTATACTGAAGGTCTCCCTTTGCCTACTCACTTCTGGGCATTGAAGGTGGATGTCCTAAACCGAGAGACTGCGTCGTATCCCTGCTTTTAAACTCGAGGAAATCTCAGGGAAGGAGGTTTCCTCCCCTCGGCCAGCATCTCCCGCAGGCGCAGCCGAAGACCGCGGGTCCCTCCCCGCTCGGAGCCGAGGCGGGAGCTCCCCTCTGAACCAGGAGGTCTGTCATTCCTCGGGTGCCTCGTACTGAACCGCAGATGTCAGCCTTTTCCTACGTGTTTGGGCTGCTAATGCGGGCACTTCACACGACAGAAATGCTCATCTCTGGCGCCCGTGCCAGGGCCAGCCGCCGAATTCGTGCGCTGCTTCTGTGGCAGGTGGTCCCGGGGTCCCGGGCGAGGGATCTCGGGGAGAACAGCAGCCACTGCTGATAGCACCCTGATGCCCTCGGAACCGAGCGCCCCGCAGTACCCTGAGGCCCTCTGGCCTCCCCTGCAGACCGTTCGAACCACAAACCCCGCACGTCCCCTCGGGGACACGACACCTCCTGCGTGACTCCATAAGAAGTTTTTTTTCCGTGTAATTCACACGAAAAAGTCCCTCACCTAGCAGTCCTCCGGCCCGACCTTCTGTTACCAACCAAGAGAGTCCCGTCAGGGACCGCAGAAAGGCTTGCCACAGCTTGACCCCCCAACTCTACGGCTTGGAACTCTGTTCCCGCTGTGCCCAGCGGAGGGCACCCCGCTTCTCCACATGGGCAGGGCCGTGCTATGCCAATCCGAGCGGTGCCCGGTGGCTGCCCCCGGGGCCGGCACTGCGGGGAGCAGCGGCGGCAGAGGCAGCACTCGGCTCCTTCCCGCCGGGCGCGAGCCCGATGCGAACGGCGCTGGCGACATCTAGCGGCCGAGAGACGCCAGCGCCGGACTCGCAGCTGACCCCCACCCCGGGGCTACGGAAGGCAACCAGCCCAGGGAGGATCAGCCCGGGGGTCTCTGGGGGAGCACAGCTCGCACTCCCCTGCCCCCCGGCACACATTTTCCCGTTGATTTCCTAAGGATCAGGGACCGTTTCATTGTGTCCCCCAAAGCGCCCGAAAGTTTTCGGTGCAGTGTCGGTATCAGTACAAGATGAGTGATTCCTCTTCGAGCTGTCTGGTTTACGTGTTTACCTACACGGGAAAAAACCCTTCTGGCCATTTGCCGGAGCTGTGAAGAATTAAAAATAAGTAGAACCCTACTATTGTTGAGAAACAGCTGGCGAAACAAGTCCTCACTATTTAAATCTTAGTGTCACCTCTCAATGTCAAGTTCAAGTCATCTTTTCCCCTGGGCAGACCTTAATGAAAAACAAAACAAAATACGTTTTCTATTATTGCAATGACGCTCCTCGCCTTGCGGAGAGCAGGGACAGGCTTCGCCGACATCGTGATGGGCTTCCCGAAGCCACCACTCTTTTTCCTTCGTTTCTCCCTCCTGCCCTCCCAGGAAAAGTTAAGGATTCCGGCGTCCGTCTTCTGCCCCCCATCACGAACAGAGACTGCAATGTCAGCCACAAGAAAAGGCTTTCACTGAAGCCGCGGAGGCTAAAAGGAGTCCAAGAAAAACAGTTACTAGTATATTCAGTCAAACATAGTAAAGCACAACAGTCTCTGCGGGAAACTTTGGGGTTATTTCTGCATCAGGTGAAGTGCTCAACGGCTCGGATCCGGCTGCCAGGACCAGAGAAGGAACCTAGAGAAGTCGGCCGTGAGGAGACGGACACTCCAGTCACTAATAGGAGATAGACGGAGAGTTTCGAGCCAACCCAAAACAAACAAACAAGCTCTAACGACTCTCCTACCGGGAAGGTGACTTAGATAAGGAAGCAAGGAAAGTTTTGAAAGGCTGCAGATGCTTTGCAAATGTATTTTAACTCCTCAGTGCAGAAAAATGGGTCTTTTTTTCCTTCCATGAAACAATGGAAGTGTGAGAGTAAAAGCTTGATAAAAAGAAGAAATAATTTCTCACCCAGCGAGGGCAGGAGAGGTCCACAGGAGTGGGGACCTGACCTGAGAAAGGGAGACCATTCTAGTGCACGAAAAAGAAATTATTCATTTCTCCCCATCCTCACTGCCTTCCCTGGGGTACGGGATCTTGTGCCCAGGTCCAAGCGCAGGACATTTGAACCTGACAAGAGTAACCGATCGAAACAAGCTGTCTTATTGTTCAGCTGTCTTATTGTTCACCTCTTTGCTCTGCTAAGACCTTTTAAAGCCGTCTCCAGCTGACCGTTTTTTCCAACCCGGCTTGGGACGCTCAGATCTCAATAGGGAACGTGAGAATGTGGAATTGCCCAGAGGTAGCATAGCGCCCGGGGGGCTCCCTGTGCGGCTGCGGATTCAGGATGCTCAGTCCCACCGGAGGGCCCCGGGTGTCCCTCCTCTCCTGGCGGGGGTTTCCTCTACTGCCGGGGGGACCCTGGCGCCTCGAGCATGGAGAGTAGGGAACACAACTTTCCCACTTTGGAAGCGGCGTTTGCTCTCAAGTGCTTGGCTGTAAATAAACGCTCTGGCAGTGACAACACAGCCGTCCTGCAGTCAGAGCGGAGGCTGCCTCTGCACCTTGCCTCTGCAATGCACGCCGTCAGCGTTTTAATTCCAGCTTCAAAGGGAACCTGCAATTATCAGCCCCCTTCGCCCCCTCCCGCTCTCATTCTCTTGTTTGAAACATTCACTGAGGAAGGTTATTTGGATTGAGAGTAAAATCAAACAGGGAGGAGAGGAATAAAAAAAAAAAACACAAAACCACACAATCCCAACAACCCACCAAACCCTTCCATTTGCTATTTACAAAACTCATTGTCATGCTTCACTCAGGCTGTCTGCCTAGCTTGGGGAAATAAATGTGACTGAACTAGAGACAAAGACGATGCAGCTGTATTTGAATTTCTCAAACACTGTCAAACGTGCTCTTGTCTCATAATTCTCGGGGTTGTTGTTATTATGATCATCGTATCTAATGTGAACGTACTCGAAAAAGGGGTGATTGGCGGCGTATAGACCTCGCTCCGGCCTGGAATGCACAGAGATTCCTTTAGCAAAAAGCCACCAAAGGTTCATTTTCACTCCTGGCAGACAGACTAAGGAAAACTTGAGACCTGTAATTTCTCTCTTTTTAAATTTTTTTAATCTTTTTTTTTTATTTTGCCCTTTTTCCTCCTGTTTCTTGTATCCCCTATTCCTGCAGAAGTGGGTAGGTTTGACTGCCTAATTCCCCAGACGACAACCATCTTTCGCAACGCGACGCTACAGCCGCAGAAGGGAGGGAACGAGACTACTGGTCTCTTGCAAGTGGAAAGGTGTCTGCTGGATGTCTCCTCCGAGGCATCGTCTCAAATTCCCTGGAGGGTTGTTAGGAGCTTGCCAATATGTTTGATTTTGTCACGGTTGTTTCGAAGCCAATTCTTGCCCTCCGCTCCTTTGGAGAGGAGGAGGCTAAAACACATCGGGGCCACCACAGGAGTAGTCCCTAAAGGAATACCTTGGCGCATTCCCATCTATCTCACCTTAGCTGGCCGGCTTCTGAAGAGGACGGGCAAATCCTGCTGGCCCCCCCCAGACCCCACCGCCCGGAAAGGCCGGGCCGGGCCGGGCCGAACCGGGGAATGCCCCGGAGGAGCCCTCCTGGCCCGGCAGAGACCAGGCGGCCTCGACTAGCCTCCTCCGCCTGAGCCCACCGCGGAGAGAGGCCTTCAACGTGACGGGAACGGCCGGCCCCTCAGAGCTGAGAAAGCCCTGGCTCAGCCCTCAGATCCCTTCCTCCTCCCGCGCCCCTTTGCATGTACCCCAAGATCCGCCGCTGGCCCGTGTGCCGCTACCTTGCCAAGCGTCGCCTGAACCCTGCACTTTAGGGAAAAAAGCCCGGGTTTCTGAAGGCCGGGGTGAGAGGCTGCCGCACCCCGAGAGGTAAACTCAAATCTCGCCATCAGCCTGGGAAACATCTCCCTATTCCCCTTTTTTCCTAATCAGCTTCTTCGTTTGCACGCTTCTCTGACAGCCCTTCCTGAGCTTTTCTGTGGGGAAGAGGTCCTGTACCACTTCTGTCCTCCCAGACCATCCCCTCGGAGCAGGGCTGGCCTCGCCTCGAGGCACGCTTCGGTTCTTTAACGCTCTTGGCGGTTTTCTTTGCACGGTGTCCTTCAGTGAGTGGAAACAGGGAAATGAAAAGTAATGTGACCAATTATTATTTTTATACCATATGTGTGGACTGGTAGAAGTAATAACAGTTATTTGCTTCGTCGAAGCATTTATTTCACACTTGGTATATTTCCTTACAATCGGAGAACAGACGTGGGAAAAATAAGTACAAAATATATAAAAGTAACTAAAATACGTTTTTAGCAAAAGGCAATCCTTTTCCTGCCTAGTTTTCCCTCGTGCGTTTTTTTCCTCCTGACGTTAGTTCAAACCAACGAAAGGGCTAAGTAAATTAGTCTCTAGCCCTTAAGTCAAGCAAAAAGCAAAGTAATAATTTGTTTGTCTGTCCCCTTCATAAAAAAAAGCACTTGTTAAAAATCTCCCTTTCAAATCGCGAATAAAGAACAATCAAAAAGCAAAGCAGCCAGGAGGGCAGGAGCCCGGGAGGGTCTCTCGAGGGTACGGTCCCAGTACCCCTGCTCCTCTTTCCTCTCTCCCTGCCAGGGTTGCTGCATATCACCTCCTTTCCTAGGCGTAGGGCTGCGGACTGTTTTAACCGCTCCTCCTCTGCCTTTGTCCCTTTGGAGGCTTGTTAGCTTCTCTAATTTGTTAACAGCACTTCGTCTGCCTTCCCTCCAGTACTCAGTGCAAGGGAGGGGGAATGATGCCAGGGCCTGAGACACACACGCCGCTCTGGGATTTCACAGTCACGGTAACAGCAATTCCACCTGCACATGTCACATCCATCGCATCCATGGCATACCTCAAGGTCACCTCAGAGAGGGGGACAGGGAAGGGCGGGGGAAAGGAGAAGTAAAAAAGAAAGATACAGCAGATACAGCTCTTCCGTGTGTGTCAAGGATTTAAAATAGAACAGTTCCTGGTGCCAAGGTAACACTTCTCTATTGCCGGCTCTTGCTCTTCTTTGAATTGCTTTATTTTCCATATTCCAGCTATGTATTTTATCGCTAGCGGCTTCGTAAAGCAGTGCTACAGGTTGGGTGACCCGTGCTAGCAACGAGCAAGAAAAAAAAAAAAAGTCTCTTGGCATGGCCAAGGTCGCCAGTAAACGCTCTACAGGGAGCTGCGCTACCCCTCGGCTTGTTCCGATCACAAAAAGCAGATAGCGCCTCCCCGCCACCTGGCCGCCGCTTCGGAGCAGTCCCGGGGCCGGCACTCAAGTCGGGGCTCTGCTCTGGTCTGAGAGTAGGGCTGGGAGCTCTCTGACCAGCAGCTCCCTCTTCTGCAACGATCCCCTTCTTCACTCATTCCTACGCCCTCCAGCTGCTCTTAGGGTAAAGTTGACACTTCTGATGGATCAGTGCTGCATCTGCCAGGGCGAGAGTAAAAAATTCTGGAGAGGACATAGCAGCCCATCAATATCTACAGCTATTTTTTGGTTTTTTTTTTTTGAAATGCATTTTTCTTATCAGCCTATAAAGCCTCCCTGAAAAATGGAGTCTCCAATCTGTTTTCTCTTTTGGGTATATCAATGTGCTGCCCTTTTCCTTATGTACCTAGTCTTTATTCAGTGTCTATAAACAATCAATCAGACAGTATTGGCTGGATTCAAAGCAGTCAACATCCTCCTTCCTGTTCTGTGGTCATGGTTGCCCTTCAGATAAGGTCCCATTTGCACAAAAAGATGCCTGCCTGTCAGTGTGCTTCAGGGTCCTAGCCTTGTTCCTTGTTCCTTAGGAACAAAAAAAGGGTCAAACCCCAAACTAAACACTCAGCTGGGCCACCATCCCAGCCCTGCAGATCTCTCCATGTAGCACAGCCCCCCATTTTGCAGAAAAGTCTGCTCAGGACTTGAGCACCAGGCATCCCATGGGGAATCCATAGGGCTGATGTTGCACAGGTTGCTTAGTTTCTGCTCCTGTCCTTCAGTCCAGCTTTTCAAAGCCCAGCAGAGCCAGCTGGTCTGGCTGGAGAGGTCCCCTGTTCTCTGAGCAAATACATGCCATAAAAGAAACATGGTAGCTGGGGTTTCTCTGTGTCTAAAGTTCTGAAAGAAGGAGAAGGATATTTGTTCTTGAGACTCACAGTTCTGGGGCTAACTTTGTCTAACAAGAAACCATCTGAAAGCTACCAGGAATTTTCCAACATAGAAAAAATGTCAACTTTATTTAAACTCTGGGGAAGATAATTGGTTGCCCTTGCTTGTATGTTTTGCATTCTTGAAGTGTATCTTTTAAGGCATAATATACATTTTGAAGTCCCATATATGCATCTTTACAATAGCAATGGCTTTCCACAAGCTCTGTGGGAGGTGACATTTCAGCAAGATACTTCCCCTTGACTTTGTTTATTCCAGCAGTTTAAATTCTACCTCTGGTGATAGCTGTTAACTTGGCAATGTGAAAAGTGCTACATGATGCGTACTGTGCTCAGTCAGCTCATCAGAAGCTTACCAGTTACTACTGTAGAGCCCATTCTTCCTGCCACAGCATGCCACCCACCATGCATACCCAGGACAGCTGATCTTCACATGTGCATAAAATTTGAAAGTATGCACACATTTACACAAAACCCGTACAAAGCAGGCAAAATAAGTCTGGTGCTTCTTAGAAGCCTTTTTGTGTCCTGCAATAGCTCATGCACAGGCCGTTGCAATAATTTTTTGCCTTCTGCCAGCCTTGGAAAAGTCAAAAAGGTGAGCTTTCAAACCCCACTCTGCAAGAGGATGAACTTTTTACCTGTCACGCAATCAGGATGCTTGTGTTTTGGACGTAGGACCAAATTGCCAGGAAGGCTGTGAAACAGGAGGTTGCAGCTATCAGGACTATCCATCTTACCTGTTGTTTGGTCCCCATCACATCTTCAAGCTGCTTGGGAAAGGAGGTACCTGGAAGTAGATTGTGGATTCAATTAAACAATTGAAATATGCTGGAATTCTGCACTATGAAGCAAAGAACTTTGCTAACAAAAGCCTCTGTAAGCCTGTTTCCCCAGAATGAAATCTGATCTATGTTTAAGGTCTCCTAATGACATCAGCAAGCCAAGGTTTAATTCTAGACAGATGCTCTTTGTCAAGCACGTTAGGGAGTGTTCAAGCTTCAAAAGTAATACTACCTTTCAGCATTCACTTTTGTTTCAAACATGCAACCGAACACACAAAATCCAGATTGGGCTTTTTATTAAACTTTGGTTTCCACCTATCCAAAGATATTATTTTTCTTTATTTTGAAGCAACTATTTACAAAGTGATCTAGTGCCAAATTCTATCACCTTTGACTGTAGTTTCTTTTGCATCAGTAAAAGTAGAAGTAACTCTGTTCAAGTAAGGAGAATAACACTACTGAAAAACCAGAATAAATAATCAGAGAATCAAGCCCTTTGAATAGCAAATGACTCCAGAAATAGTCCCATTGATTTCAGTGATATTTCATGGCATAAGTAGCTACATTAATGGAAACAGCATACAAGACCTCCAGTGCTTGGACAGAGAAAAAATCCCAACAAAATTATAATTAAAAGAAAACTATTCCATGGTGCATTAGTCAGTTAACATGTTACTAGCTTATTCTATGACTTACCAAAACCAAAATCAAGTGAGCTGGTGACAAGGATGACCCCTCTGTTAGCTACTGTGATAATACAACACACCTGTGGCATGAAAGCCATATGCCTTATTTAAAAACCAACAGAAAGCAGATAAAGCCATGGCACTGAAATGCTTTCCATTACCCTTAAACAAAAGCTTCTTTAAGCAAGAAAGAACATCATCTTAGTGAGTGGAGTAGCTCCTTTTTGGGAGGTTTATGGACAGTATCAAAACATGAAACTATCATAACATGGTCTCCCCTGGTTCTATTGCTCTGTATGACTTGGAAATATTGTTTTGCTTGCTTTTGCTTTCCAGACTGCTTTCTTAATTATGTTTCTTCAGCTAAACACATTTTTAGAAAATAGTGTTCTCTGGAAATGTGTTGTGGCATCTTTAAGCCTGAATATGAGAACTGGGTCTGGATGCAGAGAGCAGTAAAACACCTACCCTGTCTTTTGGAGCCAACAAAACTGTTGCTGGGATCTAATTGCTTTGCTGTGGACCCATTTCTGAAAGTGACTTTGGGTGGTTTGACACCACTTTGAGAGTTGGAACATGATGCACAAGAGCAGAGGAAGAAACTGTGATGATCGGGGAGCTTCACAGCCTGACTAACAATGACTTCAGGTCCCCACACCTTCCTGCCAGTACTGAATTTTCTGTCAGTGTTCTCAGAGGTGCAGGTGATATATTTCAAGTATTCGATAAAGAGCAGTGCACCCACGTACACTACTGCTGAAAACTTTTGTAATTACAGTAATTCTGATGAAACCACATCAGCTCTGTCCTTGCCCTCCTCTCATTGCTTTTCTTTGCATTCTCTTTTTGTCATATCACATAGTAACTGTAAAAAATGCTTTGTCCAAAACATAAACTCATTGTTCCGAATGCTGTACTGCTATCCCCAGGGACAGTGTTTCAAATAAACTGGTCATTTGCCTCTATGAATAGCTGCTTCTTTGCTCATGCTAGACTGTAAAAACCCACATGTATTTTTTGAGTACATGTTTTTCATTTAGAAACTTCAGAGCACAAAAGGAAGGAGTCATAGAAGGTGAAAAAAGAGAGATCTTTTGCTTTATCACAAACAGTTCTCTGCTGCATGTCCTAAGTTATGACCAAGCCGTAGCTATTTTCTACTGTGTGCAGAGCATTCTTATTCCCTGGAAGTTTTTCAGGGAAGTACTTTGAATATGGTTGTACAGTGCTGATTGTTAATATTATCTGAAACTAGTCTGACATTTCTTCTCTTTCTATATAACAATGGAGTGACACAAAATGGATAAAATATTTCCTCTCTACCAGGTAAGGACAAGGATGTATAGCAGCTTTTACCTGTGCCACCCTTGCCACTCTCAAATGGCTGAAGAGGAAGAAGGTCTGCCTAGACCTCCAGTTTTAGGGAAAAGTTATTGTTTAGTGCTCACGAAGTACATTGCAACAGTGGTTGGATGAGATTTGGAGGAGGCTGGTTCCTTATAGGCGACTTTCATAATCTTTTGGTTTAAGAATAATGTCTTATTGGTATAGGCTTCTACTAAATTATTGATACCCCTGAAATAGAGAGGACAAAGCAAAACTAGTGAGATATATTTGTGAACCAGTACAGCAGTGAGAAATTCCCAAGACTGGATTTCTCACAACCTTGCCACAAGCCCGAGTGACACGTAATGCTGGCTGCAATTCTGGTCCCTAGTTTCATAAAGACCAGCTCCTTGCTTTTTACAAAGTAGGACTCTTAACATTAAAAAAATAAGGAATTTTCTAGTTTACTAGGAAAAATGTTTCCCATACTCCCAGAAAACAAAAATAAAGATTCAAATTATGCTGTTTTCTGAAAATCATTTGTTTCTAATCAGTCTCATGACATTTAGTGTGGAGAGGGATGAGTCTTGATTTATGATCTTTTGGTGTTTGGATAATTTTTTTCCATATTTATACAAAATAAATTTAAAAAGTTTTGAAAAAGATTAAAAAAAATATTTTCTTGAATGATTGTATTATATCTTACTAGATTAAAACAAACAATTTATAGTGTGAAGTCCTGGAGACTTTTAAGGAGTCTTATTTCTAAAACTTTTAAGTTTTCCATTATATTTTCTGGACTGAAACAAACTTCTCCCACTCTTCCTCTCCTTCTCCTTGTTCTCCCTTTCTCTCTCCTTTTTCCTCTCCCTCTTCCTTTCTTTATCCCCTTTTTTCTTGTTTTTATTGTCTCTTCTTTTTAATTTATTCTTTTTTTATTTCCTTTTTCTTTCAAATCATCCAACCAAACAACTAGCCAAAACAATTTTTTTCCCCAGTTCTGCCCTGAGATAAATGTAGTGCCCAAGACAGTACTAGTCAGGAGTCCAACAGTCCAGAGTTCTCCAATTACTCACAAACCTACCTCTGCAGTATCAATGAAGCTTGATCTCCGTGCATCAGTAACATAGCATCCGGTTTTACGAGCTTGACGGTGGCACGAGGAGGAGTGAAAATTGACAGCAAGTTGCAAGAATACTGCTGGGACTACTCTGGGTCCATCACACAGTCATCTTATCCCTATGCCACTAAATCACTAATAAATTCGTTACCAGAATAGCTGTTACAGGGGACAGACTTAACAGTAGTGTTCTTTTTAGGTGTTTGCTGTGAATGAGGTTTTCCTCTTCAGCCCCTGGAATTATCCTTATGTATAGATGAAGGAGACATAAAAGAAGATGAGTGAAAACAAAATCACATGGGAAGTGGAAAATATTTGCTTTTTTCATGTGCATGCATTGTGCTGAGTGCAGCAGAGTGCTGAGATTGACTCCTCAGATGTTATCACACTAACTGCAATATCATGTAGCTGTATATATCCTTCAAGCTCCCCTGCAAAATTGTGTAGTGTGATCACTTAGATGGCTCTGTTCAATCTATACAATCTGAAAAGAGAATGCATTTTCTTTTAGATACTGGGCTTATTTTCTGTTCCTGTTGGTGTTCAAAAATCATTGTAATAAGGTGTTATTTTACTGTCATGGTTCCTTGGCTGTGTTTTGGTTTCTGTTGTCTAAACAGAAATAATAAAACACATTGTTCTGAGAACAGTGGAGCTAATTAAGTGATGTTTTGAGGATTTGTATTTGATATTCTTACATCTCTTCCTTTGTCCCATTGCAGCAACTTTGTTTATTTATGCTGAGCTTTATGTCCAACTCCATTAGACTTCCCTTTCCAGTCCCCTCAGCTGTCTTTCATGTGTGTAGATATCACCTGTACAGAAGACATTGTATGCTCTCAGTAGTTTAGAGCTATTTTTGCAATGACATGCTGGCAGAGTACCTACTAACTGGATAGTAAGAAGTCAATCAGAACAGGTAACTGCTGAGCTATGACTGGTGTTTTATTCCTAGTGGGACATCAGTCAAGCTCAGTGTCCTCTTATTCAGCCACCAAATTCAATGCAACTTGTGAAATTTCTCTTTAAGGTTTTGACCTCATTCTCATTTTTGGCTGAAGCATTTGCCCATCTTTAGCCAACAGTTTTGGAGGTTATAGTGACTAGGGGAACTGACAGACAGCAAATCAGATGGATCAATAATGCAATGTGTATAAGGAATAATAATAATAAATATCCAAAGCAAATTGTCTTTCAGAAACAAAATTTATTTTAGTGGAAAATAATAGAACTTGCATGCTTAATTCTTTTAAGTACTTTGAAAGATTTTTGGTAGACTTGGAGTGAGAGAAAAACACGTCTTTTGAAGGCATGATAACAAAATATGCTAGTTATGAGTCCGTCTTGGCTGAGGAAAGAACATTTGAATCATGGCACTGACACTGAAATGCTTTCTTTATTTCAAATTTGTGTCTGGCTCAGAACCTTGCATGCTTGCTGCGTGATTTTGACTATCTGTTAGCGCATTCAAGCTGTATCATAAATAACAGTATTGAAAACATATGCCACAGGGGAAAGAAATCTGTAATAATACCAGCTGCCATTATATGATAATGATTTTCACTCACTGCTAACCTGGAAAAATGTTTTTTGTAGGGAAACAAGTGGCAAATTTACAAATGAAAAATCTGTGTAAAACTTTCAAGTTTTTAAGCCAGCCCCAGAAGACACAATTCTCTTTGATCAATGGGAAAATAATGTGGGTCTAATTTTGAAGCTGAATACATCTAATTTGATTAAACAGTGAGTAAAAGCAATAGGATAAGTTTTCACATATGTGGAAGGGAAATCCTTTTAAGGCAGCAATTTTAGGGTACATATTCATAAATAAGAATAAATAAATTACAGGAAAATGTTACAGTGTTTAAGACTTCTAAAGGCTATAGTTTATCAGAAACACAGAAAAGTCATCATGGTTGAAAAGGACCTTCAAGACCATCAAGTCTAACTGATAGCCATACATTACTATTATCCCTGAACCATCCCCCTGAGTGCCACATCTGCCCATTTCTTGAAAACCCCCAGAGACGGTGACTCCGCCACTTCCTTGGTCAGCCTATTCCAGTAAAAAATAACAAGAATAATAAAAATATTATAATAAATTATAATAAAAATAACAAAAATAAATTAGACAGCAAAACAACTTGAAAAACATATCTAAAGGTTTTATTATGAAATATGAAAAAGTTTGGCTGCATCAAATATGTGTACTGGGAAGTAACTTAGCTTTTGAGTGACAAAACTTAAATAATCTCATTATTGATTCACAGTTTTGGTTTCTAAGATTTTATGACTGATTCTCATGATAAGGTTGCTTTCCTCTTCTGGAGCTAGCTAGCAGATAAAAGAACCGTGTATAATATGGCAAATAAGCAGTCAAGTTCATGTTTGCATTTCTAGGCCATTGAGTATTTTGCTAGTAAGATAACATTCTGTATGTTTCTTTCAAATTCTCTATTTAAAGTAGTTGTATTCCTTCTGTGACTGTTATGTCCTGAAGTGGTGTGATTATCTCCAAGGGAAATACGTAAAAACACAACTCCTTCAGGAATCTTTTGTTAAGAACAAAGTCCATACACAGACCCACCCACCTGAACACTCATGTATGTATATGTATAGATAGTGCTTTCAACGTAGAATTATAATTATAGATCATATTTAGCAGAACAGAATGTAAAGAATTTCTCTTTGAAAGGATATAGGGTCAATTGCAGGGTGCAGGAGCAAACAGCAAAAATAAAGCTGCAGAATTCTAAACATGCAATATGTGAAACAAATCCACTTGACTGAACTTGTTGATTCAGAGGTGTTTTCAAGATACATGAACTTAAGAATATCAGTTCATAACAGGAAGAACAAGACTTTTGAATCAGATGTATTTTAGCTCAGTAAGAGTGAATGAGTAAGCTTGTGAAGTCTTACTGAGCTTTACAAAGCAAAAATAATGTATTCACACTGTCAGAGGTTTCACTGGAAGACAGGCTTATATAAACAGGTAGGGTCCTAATGTAACTTTCAGCTAGGATTACAACCTGTGGGTTGCTTGGCATAGCATCACATAAGTAGTTACAGAAAATCTACTGGCTTTATTAATGTAATTTGAATCTCTGTTTCTGTCTTATAGGGGACAAAGTCTCATAGGTAGTTTTTAGAAATGTTCTGAAATCCACAGAAAAGATTATTTCATTGTATTTTTGTTTCTTTTATTTAATACAGTAAAGAGAGCTGGTAGGCTTGATCAAGCACAGATCTCCTTCTGTGTTTCATAGGTGTCTCTAACAGGCTAGTACAGGATGAAAACTTCCTCAGAAAGGGTCCTGGAAGACCCAGCTGAGCTGCTTATAGAGAGGGTAAAATCTTTCCCTTTCAGGTGCACTAGGTGGCTGCATTAAGAGGTTTGGGAGGGTACAGGCACATCCAGGGCTTCCCGCATAATGCCTAGTCCAAGTGGAAAGACCTTTTCCTAAGACAAAGCTCAAGATATTTTCTGACAGACCCATGCCAACCAGTCATACCACAGATGCTGTGCTGTTAGTATAAAGAGTGCACAATAATGTTCTCCTAATGTATAGTTCTTTCAGAAATGTTTTTTCTTGGCATCATTTACAGCAGCCTCAAGGTACCATTAACTTCTGCTGAAACACAGGATTTTATAGGTCTGTTCTGCCAAACTGATCTGTGGCAAAACAGATATTCCCAGGCTTCTGTAGTTAGTTCAGAGAGCTGTTCTTTGTTGAATGGTTTGGGTTTTTTTGGCACAAATAAGGGTCAATCTACATTTTCAAATAACAAACAAATGTACCAGTTTTATTAAAATTTCTTTCTCTAACATTTTTATGATGGCCCATAAAATTCAACCCAGGATAACAGCAGGAATAATTGACCAAAGAATAGCTGTTTCTTTAATCAAGGGAACATGATGATTAAATCAAAAGCTTTAGATTTGTGGCTGTCATCAATGGTCTTTTTTCTATTAATAAAAATATGTCATCAGTGAATTTTAAAATTCAATTGCTAGAGGATGAAAAGTCTACATCTAGATGGAGAAAGGTCAGAACAGTATTATTTTTAAGTAAATCCATTAACTGTACTGTTGACAGTTTTTCAAATGATTTAGATTAAAATATGTCAGTGAAGTACAGCAATACTTACAAAGATACTCAAATCATATAAATTCTTAACATTCAGGTATGCATTCCTTGCAATTTTTGTTGTTCTAAAAAGGATTCAATATGTAATATTTTAAAAAGAATAAAAAAATCTGAGAACAACAAAATGTTGTTAATGAAATTTTTGGTTTTGCTTTAGGAATATTGGTAGAGATATCCCACAGTACTGAAGCTTGAGAGACACCATTGTTCTTGTGCTATAGCCATAGGGACAGTGAGTGGTATTCTACACCTTTTATAGGCAACAATCTCTTTAGGACAAGATGATATACAAGCTTGTAGGGAACTTACAAGCCTGGGAAAGGTAGTCAGTGTATGAAAGCAAGAGCAAGTATACACTGCATGTTAGCATGGTCTGTGACTATGTGGAGAAAAGACTATCTGTACATACAAAAGATATGAGAAAGTATGATTCTTATGTTTACTGCATCTGGAAGGAAGTGAGATTACAGTTTTCTATGGCAATATTTAGTGGTGTTAGCTCATAGATTCGCCCTTTCCTTTCCATTCTTCCTTCAGTCATTGAGCTACAGTTTCCAAGGGAAGAGTCTTCCAAAGACAATGATTTTTTACTGGTTTATCTGTCCTGTGTATTGGCTAATCAAGTATACTGTGTGAAACAGATGCCATTTTCTAAGTAATGATAGTATCAAAACTTAGCCACAAGGAGACCTCATGAAGGTTGCATAAGCATCTCAGTTCTTACACTTCGTTTCTACTGAATACAACTACTAATTTTTTGTTCCTCAGATTGTCTCATTAAATACTTTAAATACTTTGTATTGATTTATTAACTCAGAATACATTTTGCGACAACTGTGTGGAAAACTAGGTGTAAGGATGTTTGGTATATGTAGGCATAAAACTTAGGTTTGATAGACAGTATACATTCATGAGCTGGAAAAGTGGTGCCAGAAAGACTTCTATTGTCTATCTTGGGAAGGTCAGTATGAGCACCTGAACAAGTCTTTCACTGAGTCACTGAGACTCAAATACAAAGACGATCCAGCTACTATGGCCAAAATACAGTCACTTTCTTGGACAGAAATAGTGTGGCTACCCATGTAGATCCTGCACAGTGAGATGGAGCATGAGAGGCGTAAGGAAGTACAACTGTCTGCACAAATGTCTGAGAAATATGTTAAAATGAGCATAATATATCATTCAGTTCTTTTGAGCCCTTAGACATAAATTGGCAGAGGTGAAAAATTTTGTGCTACAAACAAAACAAAAAACCCCATACAAATAAGTATTTATAAAACATTTTAAAGTATCTACTGAATTAATTGGTTATAAGTGTGAAATCTTTGCACTTGCATTGTTTATTAAAAGTCCTTTAAACTCAACTGTAGTTTTTTTTTCAAACTTTCTTTTATCCCTCAATTATTTTAGACCTTTTCTGCTAGAATGTGTCATTTTCATTTTGTAAGTGCTCATATGCTATCAAACTTTTTTCCTGTCCTGAACAGTTCCAATGTATCTATTTCTCTACCTTTTATAGAACCATTTCCTCTAATATCAACAGTTTTTCTATACTTCTTTCTGACTGCAGCTCATTGTTGAAATTTCCAGTATATCTTCTAGAATATACTGATAATTTTTTTTTATGTGAGGGGATCTTAGCTTATCAAAAATTGCCATAAATTCAAAAGTACAATGTGCTGTAGGAAAGTTAAAAGTATCCAATATGTACTCTTTCATTTTTCTGATCATCTCTATTTAGTTCTGTTAGCACTTTCTCAGAACAGAAAGTAGTCCCCTTTAGAAATGATTGGATCATCTGTTTTACTCTCAACCAAGCGACATTCATTCACCCATTAGTAGTCCTATTTTTCCTATGCAGATATCTCCAAGAAATAATTTTTTCTACTTAAAAAACCCCCCATAGGATAATGGAAAATCAACAAGCGCAATTAAATATTTCATAATGTAAAATGTTATGAATTTTTAATAATAGCAGAACTTAACACAAAGGGAGAAAGAAGAACACTCTAAAAATTGATAGGTGAGTAAATTACTGCAGTCATTTCCCTGGGGAAAACATATGCTTTTTCAGGTCATAGCTCTACTTTTTACTTAGAAAGTCTAATATAAACTGATAATTTCTACACAGTTACAATTGCAATCAGTCTTCTATTTTGAGGCATATTTTTACTCTCTTTGTTCATTTAAGAAATTTTTATTTTTTCAGAAGAGTAAAGCTAGATCTCCGGGCAAAGTAGACTAACTTCATCCTAGCTCTTTGGAAGGAAATGGTACAAACCTTTTTTTCATTTGAAAAAAATGAAAAGCAGCTCCCCTAAAAATTGGAAGGGGGTAGTGTGTCTTGGTTTTCTTTAGATGAAAGAGGAGCTGCAGTTGGAATTTGCTGAGGTGTGGCTTGGAAAGGGATTATTTTCCCTTCCATTCTCACTCATGTTTCTATGAGAGGAAATCAACTCCCTGTCCAATGCTGTTTTTCCTGTTATGTCCTAGGTCATGGTCTACGTGATGTTTTTCATAGTATCATTAATGGTAAAATAATTTAGTTTTTTAGCATATCAAAATGACATAGTTTGCTATTGAACTATGCTGAACTTTGTAACACTAACTCTTACTACAAGTGGGATCATTAGCTTTGGGCCCTAGGTTTGTTTTTAGAATACAATGGGTAGTCCAGTGTAGTTCAATGCTTTGCCTTCTTGTCTGTAGGGGAACCAAACTGCAGGAAGATGGATGTTGTAATTGTATCTGAAAGTGCTGAACATGGGATCATTCCTGAGAATGACAGTCATTGTCTAGAGGTGGGTGTTGAAAAATCTCCATCTCCTGCATGCAGGATTCTATAAAATGATAGCAAATAAATAATAACGGTGTCAGACAGGGTCATTTTGCCAGGATGATTACTGACCCTTTCAGGCACACTGAGCAGTTTGAGCACCTTGAAGAGATGAAAGTTCCTTGAACAGATGAGTTTCGGTTTGTTAAGCATGAGGACATCTGTCTTTGACCAACCACATTTTTTATAAAAGGAATGGGAAGGAGTTAGGCATCTCTGAAAAGAATACCACAGTTCACAATACAGAAAACCATTTAAGACCATGAACCTTCCCATGCAGTAGTATATACAGAGTGTTGAAAAATCAGAGTTGTGAATGTACCCTGCTGTTCATAAGAGCAAACCAGTCAGTGCTTGTAGGGGTAAGTCAAACAAGAGTGGCAAAAATGACTGTACATATACCTAGTTAGTTAAACACTGGTAATATTGAAAACTCAAGGATTGTATTTACTATGTTCACTTTGAAACTATACTAATTCCACAAATATTGAATAAAGCTACTTAGTGCCTTAGTTTGGGAGTTTTTTGCAATCCTACCAGAAGGTTGCCTTCCTTGTTAACTTGGTGATGTTCCCAGTAGCTGCTGAGTGTCACACTGCTCATTGCCTGCATATGGCTGCCTTGCCTCATCTGGGCATCTTGCTAGAAGGGGGAAACTGGCAACGTCTCACCTCAAAGTCTCTTTAGCAGAGGAAGAATGAAGGGGCACGGCTGTGACTACCTGACACCACAGATGCCTTGATGGTGATATTCTCCTGGTGGTGTTTTTTTCCAGCTTAACCTAACTCAGTCGCACATAGGAATCAGGCATGTACACATGACCCTCCCTGAACCAGGAAGTTTATTCATACCACAGTATTCAGAGGTGGATTAAACTTTGTATTTTGCATGAACATTAATCTTCCAGTGACCTTCGAGTGCACTCGTTACAGTTTGGCTGAGTGGCAAGATCTGTATTCAAGAGAAACAGAGCAATTCTGTGGAGGAATTTGGGACAGTTTTGAGTCTTATTTGCTGTAGATGAAATTGTTAAATTCATTATACAAGAATGAGTAATTTTTAGATAAGTATATTAGGTCTCCCAAGTGATTTGCATGTATAATCAAATGAAAAGACCTGAAATATTGAGACTCCAGATGAGAAAAGTGAAATCCCATTAAGAAAGAACCTCTACATTTATAGTGCATTCAGAGAACATATCAGAGTATAAATTTAATGCAATGCAGCAATGCTCATCTTACTTTAAAGGTAATTATATAGAGAAAGGGACATTTAAAATGTGTAAGTAGAGGCTTTTTTGCATTTGTACAGCATATAATTAACAAAGTTCTTTAAACCTATTCATAAAAGAAAGTAATAAACCACTTGTAAATAATGGCAGTCTCATATTCTTCACAGTTAAATGTCAATAATCTGAATGTCTTTTTATACTCAGTTATAAAACTCCATTTTTGACATATTAAGTAAAAGAAGGTATTACTAGTGTGGCATTTCAATTTTCTAGAGAATTAGACATTCATATAAAAAGGATACAAAATGAAGTACTGTAGCTGTAGAAAACTGCAATACTTGTAAATTAAAATTAAATCAATACTCTGCCTGTAAAACACAAAACAATATCCGAAAAGTGAAGCTGCAGAACATTTCACAGCAAAATTAAAAGGTGGAGGCATTGAGACCTTACAATATTAAACTGTAAGTGCAGAACAAGTGAACTACAGAAGAAGGTACTGAAGCCTGTGGTATTGTACAGATCAATTAATATGATTTGCTTTGTAGCAATTATTGAATCCTCTCACAAGATATATTTGAAAACCAAATCCAGCTTTCTTCAGTGCTCATGTGTTACACATTCTCCTAGGAGTGAACACTTCTCAGAAACAGGAGAGGGAAATTGGGAGAGATGAAGAAAATATAAAGTAATAAAGGAAAGGTATATAGATCGTAAGTGATTTTTTGACTTTTGATTTGATTATTTTCTTCCTCATCTCGGTCTTTGAGCCTTTATTGCACAGTGGACCTATGTTTTGTTATATGCCTTCTTGAATAACCAAACTGCAGGATGCTTTTGATATATTCTTCTCTGTTTGACCTTGCCCTTGAGCTTGTGGGTATCCAGTAGGAATGTAGAGCTGGCTATAAGAAAAGAATTACTAGTTGCCAGGTCCTACCACAGAAACTGGGCTAGAGTGAGAATTACAGGCCTGGAATAAACTCAGATGAAATTAGTTAGGGTTAGATTTCTTTTTCCTCTGATCTGACTGTATATATTTAAAATTCAGTGTTTAGGAACATCAGAGATTTCTTCCATGTTTACTGTTGTGCATTGAAAGACATGGCACTGGCCAGTTTATAGAAAGAAGTGAGGAAAAAAATCAATACTTCCTGAAATTAAGCTTCAGTTTCCATTGATACAATTCAGAGATTGCATCTTAAGAGTCACAGTTTGTTGCACCTAGCCTTGGACTGGTGAGAAAATATGCAAAATAAGCTGAATATGCAAATTCTTATTAGAAGACTCAAAAATCTTTAGAAAGTCAAGACTGTATATTAAAAATATAAGATACTATCATGGATACAGTTTTCCAAATGACTTGTTTCTGTTAGAACAGAGAACTTGTTGACTGTTAGAACCAACAAAATGTCTTCCTTGTTTTGGTTGAAAGCTAAGATGCCTGAACATCCTGTATTTTATTTAAGATATTGTATAGATAGAAGCAAGATATTGTATAGACATATTCATATATAAATATATATCTATGTATCTATATTCACATATATGCGTATACACACATGCATGTATATTTTTCAGGGTACATTAAAACAAAATGGTTGAAATAGCTAAACAATATTTTTGCTTCTCATTTTTATGAGGGAAGAAAGCACCATTGGTTCTAGTATCAATGTTAACAGTCACTTTTGAAAGGTAAAGGGTAAATTCCCTTTACTGTTGCAGATTTTCCAAGAGATGAACCAGAGGTAGATCAGATCAGAATGCCACCTACAGGTACTCCTCTCTCTTGGTTGGCTACAAAGGAAGACTAGGTTAAGCAAAGCATGTCCAAACTGTAGGTTGACACTGTGAGATGTCCCAAAGTCTTGGTCTTTCGTTTATTCCGTTCAGTGCCCTGGCTGGATGTCGTCATGTTTCCCTCCTGCCTACATACTCACTTTTCCTTTACAGGCAAATCCAGGAGGAAGAGGAACAATGGTAAAACCTAGAGGAGTTCCTGCAGCACAGTCTGCTGATGCAGCTACGTCTGACAGTTTAAATGCCTCCTAACACCTTCTTAAGAACCTCACATAGTCTTAAAATTAGATGGATTCAATTAAGTCTTCAGTTTTTTAACAGAAACTAGTATTTGCTGTTTTGTTTGGTTTATACTGAGTTGTTCCAGTTCTTTCCTGCATGCACCTGAAGAGGATCTTCCACATGCATGATAGTTATCCTAAGATGAGAGAAGTCACTTGCCCCTCTGCTGGTATGTAGTTCAAATTCACTATATCTCTCCTTCAAATCATGCAGTGTGTCAACCCCTATGCTGAGAAGGGTGGAAAATGAGCAGTCAAGCAGCAAGTGTGGACTGGAAAGAAATTTAAGGAAACATTTATTTGAGCTTTTTTAAATTTAGAATTCTGGATCAATACAGAATCAGCACTAGAAAATACTTCCCTCTGGCAAAATCTACTGGTACATCTGATTCCTCTCTTTGCTTCATTTCTCTGCTGAAATGAAGAAAATGGAAACACATGAACAAACTCCATTTTGGTGCCAAAGTAGTGTCACTGAAATGGGGGGAGGATCTGAAAGAAAAGAAATCTGGTCTATAGTGAGGAGATTCAGACTTCTCCAACCCTCAGCTTGATCAGACTTCCGAGCTGAAGCTCACCTGTGTTTGCTAGTGGTGAGAAACTAGGTTATAACTAGTCAGGAGACTGAAGGTGCAAGTGTTACAAGAATACAAACCATATTCAAACTAAATATATTTCTGATTAATAGCTGAAGGTATAGGTTAAAAAACACCTGTGTGATGTTGTTCTTATTTTTTTAGTCTCATCTATTTTTTAAATTAAAAAAGCTATCAAACATACTTGGAATTGTTGTAATTAGTCATTATGCAACAAAAGTGCATACTTCAAAGATATCACTGCTACTTACTGAATTCAAATATGATAGTGTGCTATGGGGTTATTGAACTGGTAAGCCAATGATCATTCCTCTTTTTTTCTTCCATTCGAAATAGTAATTTATTCATGGGATGGGAATTTTTGAACTCAAACCTTGACCCTGCAAAGCAAAGTGTTATGTTGATATTCATGATTTGGGAATTAAACTTTGCTTTCTCAATCTCATAAAATTTGATGCAATATTTTATTAAATGGACCGTAGTCATTCCCTCATCTAAGCAATGAATAAACAGGAAAGAAAAATGACATAGACAATTTCAGGTCCAAAAGCTGAAGGATAAGAAAAAAATAAATCTAAGTCTTTTATATCACAGAAAATTCATCAGATGTCTCTGCTATAAAAGAAATGTAACTCTACTTACATTAAGGCTAATTCCCTAGTGTGTTTCTGTAAATCTTACTTTTTTCACTGTACTTAGATATAAAACTATTTAAGAAAGTAACTTACCAGTTCACTGTTGTGCAGTGTGATACTCTATCCACAAAAATAATAACTTTAGTAACTTGTTCCAGGAGAAGTCCAATGAGCTAAACATCTTGAGTTACTTGCTTTTACTCCTTCACCACTATGACAAGAGTTTCTTGAACCTTGCTTAAAAGTGCTTCCTCATTCTTGCAGGGCACTTGGAAACTTATCTAAATCCAGGCTATTCTGAGCTGTGAGTGGGTGGTAGGAAGTAAAATGAGGTTTGGATTCTCATGTTTGATGGATTAATGTGATGGTAAGGAAGTCCCAGATAATCACAACATAACCACTGGCCTGAGCAAACGCGAAAAGGCAAGTGCAGTTTTATCAGTTAAAATATTAGCAGTAGCAGCACAGAAGTAACAGTGCCATTTATAGAAAAAGACTTGTTTAAATACAGGAAAGGGACACCAGCAGTATTAAAGAGATGCAGTAAGTGCTGGACAGCAAAGAATAAAATAGTGGAGTGTACATATCAGTAAGAAAACTGAGCAACGACTTTTATTGTGAATAACTTCATGGAGTGAAGCAAACTCTGAGAAAGGAATGGCAAAATTAGTGATTAGAAGCCGAAGTCAGAAAAATTCTACTCAGAAAGGAATAGATATATTTAACAGGAAGGATGATTCATGCAAATTGTTGCAGGGAGTTGCCTAAAAATTACAAAAGTAATTACCTCAATGCAAATGTGCCTTTATTGAGCTGTGAGGTGTGGAAGAACACATCGAGTGACCAACTGGTCTTTTTTGACCTAAGACTCTACTAATAGATTATGAAATATAATGGATATCTTTGCTGTTCTTTTCAAGACCCTTATGCAAGAGTTCATGGGAAGCTGTTAAAATACGGAATAGATTCTTATTATAGTTATTTCCCCAAAAGTTTCAGGGCTGAAGAAGTTCTATCCACAAATGATAGCTCATTTTCAGGCCTCAGAACTGTTTCTTTGCCAAGATCGTAAGAACAGGTGCTATTGTTTGCTGCTGTTTTAGAGTCTGTAGACTCAGGGATACATCTGTAGTTTTTCCCTTAAGTGAAGAATAAGGGAAAGATACCTCTATAAAGCACAATACATTAATGCACATTGAATACTAATAATACTAATACATGCAAAAAATAACTGAAGCTATAAGAGAAATCAGTCAGAAATGCAAGTGTACTAGAAAATATGTCTCCACAAGAGACATGCAAGATTTTTTAGAAAAACAGTGGATAAGACAGTAATTGCAAAAATGATACCTGCTTACTGTTTGAGAAATAACAGGCTTATTTTTACAAGATCTGAAATGAAGAATTAAGTCTAGTATGAAAGTTCATATCTTAGAAAAGAAGGCTGAAGCAGGCAGTGTTTTTTTTTTGGGGGGGAAAGGAATGCTGTTATAGAGGCACGCCAAGAAAGATGGAAACTGTCTTTCCTTAACAGTTGTAGGCAGAATTTGTACCAGAGCCATGATACTAAGGCTGAATCACTAGAAGATGTGTTTAAAACAGCTTGGTCTATTCAAGTTTTAGAAGAGCTGATGAACTACAGTTTCAGTAGGGAGAAGGGGGGGGAGTAAAACTAGCAAGGCTGGGGCAAGAGACCCATATGCTGACTTTCTGAGTAGCCCTTTATATGACAGTAAAGGTAAAAAGCTTTTACCACTTATTTTTTTGATACTCTTTCATTACATGTGCATGTGAAAGGAAGGCAGGATGGTATTAAACTGACATGCTGCCCTAACTGCCAGAATGTCTTGTTATGGCTTCGAAGTCTAGATTCACACAGCAGAAGGCACTGTCTGCTTTACTCACTTGCTTGCTAGTAAGGGCTCTCATACAGCCTGTAGGAAACCTGGGCTCAAATCCCTCTTATGCTGTTGGAAGACTAGAAAATATAAGTCTTTTTAATTTCATTGGTAAGGAGAAACTCAATTGCCAGACTGTACGGTATTTTGAAATTGAGAACTTCTCAGTCTCTCTGTTAGTTCTTTTTCGTTTCACATGTCATACTTAAATGTTCTTCAAGTTAGAACAAAAATAGCTATCTAGTATCTTGAACACCTGCCTGAAAGCTGAAGAACTTGTCTTTTGGTCGTTTCACTTAATGATATACACAAACAGGGTCTGTGTTAACTTCCTCTGTCCTCTGTGTGTGAGCCATGGTGTTGCACCACTAACGTTCCCAAAGGAGGAACTTATAGATGACACACAACAGTGAAATCTCTTGATGGCATTCAAACTGCAAAACTCTGGCCAAAGACAATTTATTTACCTGTGTAGATCACGCTTTGGTCTTTGGTTTGCAGGTGCCAGCTCTGTTCACTAGCTTCCCAGCTCCTCTGTCTGTCTTGATGTACAATCCTTCTCCAGTCTGACTCATAATCTCTATATTTGACTGGGCTTCTTTTTGTGTTATATTCCATCTTCTTTTGATCCTGCCTGCATTATTCTATCTTCCTCAGAACGACCCAGCTTTGATTCCGTGATTGCTATTTGCAGTACAAGTCTCCAGGAAACCAGCAGGCTTTAAAATTCCCATTACTATTTTTGATATACAGATCCCACATGTTGATGGAAAAGGTCCAGGGGCAATTGCAAAGACAATATCTCCAAGCTCTTGAGGTCTGTTTCACATGTTTTTCTTTGAAGTAGTTCCTAGGATGTAAAAAAGTTTACTACAAAAATTTTGAGCAGACTATACCATTCTAATAAACTATTCCTGTTTCATCTTTATTTTTATGCAGATATCAAATTGCAGATCTTTGTCAGAAATGAGTTATCTCAGCAGGGTGCAGAACAATAATTATTCATGCCAGGACTGCAGTGATAGACGTTACTCATAATGACTCAAATTAATCATAAGGCATATGATTGATGATGAGTACATCAAATTGTGTGGTGTGGACGCATGAGGGCTGTGGATATTGTTAAACATGTCTTTGATCTAAAATCAGAGGTGATTTTTTTGAGAGAGCTCAAATCATCTGGCTATTATATTTTGTCATTAATATGAATCCACATAGCAAATAAAAGCAATCAAAAGCACTTCAGTTGCCACTGGCAACTTTAAAATCTCTGAAGGAAGAGACTGTAAACATTATTGCTTTACTGTAGAATATTGTCAGAGAAATATGCCAGGCATGAGAACATAACATTGTGTGCTTAAGAGCCATATATTGGTCTTAGGGTTTTACAGGTGGTGTCTCAAGTCAAAGAGAAATTATTTTGAAAATAACCCTTTAGGATTATTTTGATTAGATATAGAAAGGATTTGACTTTTCCATTTTGGGATTTAGTTTCCTTAAACACACGCTGTTAGCTGACAGTGAAGGGGTCAGGTTGATGCTTAGTCTTATCTGTACTAGCTGAAGCACTAAGTCTCCACATAGCCTCCATAGATTCTGAGTTTGCCATAGAATGGAGAATAAAGGTTTTTCATTTAGAAGTCCTTTCTTTTCAAGTCTTTTGCAGACATGAGGAAGATGTGAAAATAGTCTTGGCTCTTTCCCCTCAACATGGCAGTGAGTTGGGCTGAGCTGTCAGGGGTGGTAAATAGTCTATACTGTAAAGCACTGGCAGCTTTCTTTCTGGAGCAAGTAGGCAGCTGAGGCTGAGAAAAGGGTTGGAACTCTGTGAGTCACAATTTCTTCCCTAGCTTGCTCTGGAGGTGCTGTAACTACTTGCTGTCCTAGACATGGGCAATTGAACACAGGCTCAATTTGGCCCTCAATAAAGAAGAAATCATGAGTCTGAGAAAAATTGTTCCATTTCATGAACCAATTTTCTCATGAGAAGACACAGCACATCTACAAAATTTCTACAAACAGCATAGAAGACAGATGTATATTATCTGTAATGAGAGGAAAAGGCTGAATTGCTTATTGGGAAAAAATTAGTTTCCAGATGACTCATTATTTCAAAAATTGCCTGTCAAGTTAATAAGCAGACTTTATTTTTATTATCGCTTATTATTTCTATTACAGTAACACTCAGGGGTTGCAGTCAAAAACTGAGGTCTCACTGTGCTAAGAACCATGTAACAAATAAAATCTTTTGGTGGACTCTGCCCCAAGAAGCTTACTGTTTTGAATCCTGAGATTGCAAATATTTGGGAATATTAATTTATTTTTAGTCTCTAAGTAAGTATTTTAAAATCACTTCTGGTGCCACCAATCAATACAGAGCTTTCTGCAAATAAACTGTTGAAAAAAAAAAATTCCTCTTTTTTCTAAGGGAATTTTTTAAAGCAGAGGAAATACCTTGAAATGTCAAAACCATTCAAAAAAATACAAATTTGTGTTTGTCCTTAAGAGTGGCATAAGAAATGCATGATGAATTCTGATTTAGAAGCCTGGACAACTAGTAAAAGTACAGACTGTTGTGGATTTGATTAGTTCCAAATCTTCGAGAGATGCTTGAACGGATAGTTTCTAAAATCCCTTCAGCTTGACAGAAGAACATGTACTGTCAGTACACATATATGTGAGTTATCACTTGCCAAATAATAAGTTCTTTAACAATATATTTTTTTAGCAATATCACATTAAAACTGTAATGAAGCCATTCAATACTGGGACCAATAGAAAAATATTTTGCCAAGTATAAGATCTAGGAAATATAAGTTCTTAAAAAGCTGATATTTTAATAGATGCTGAATAATAAGCAAATCATTAAGTACTGTGTCATGATGCCTTTACAGCTTTGTCTGTATTTTTAGTAGTAATTATCTCTCCATAACTCCCACCTCCATATCTTGTCCATTATTTTTTCTTACTTAATTTGGCAACTCTAATTGATGCTAATTTCAGAGTCACTGTATCTTCTTAAAGTAATTCATATCACATTCACCTAGCAGTATGAGCTGCCCACTCCTTGTATTTCAATGGAGGTTTTCAAAGAGAACATTTTGTTAGGAATGTATTCACCACTTAATTTACTGTGCTCAAAAATTATCTTGGTAGTCTATAAAAATAATGGTACACAAATTTCAAACCAGTCTATTGGCAGAAGTGGAACCACACTTTTTTGGCTCAGGCATGAATTTGACATTGTCTTTTGATATTAGACTAATTTATATATATTTGATGTCGAGCAATTTATTTCTCAAAAATGCAGATTTTAAAATCAGAGGCAGAAGTTATTCAATATTTTTTTCTGGAATGTGTAAGTGTGAGGATTTTAAAGCAAAGGTTAAAAGTTGCTTTTACATCTACTTTATATTTCTCTATAGTACATTATCAAGGCTGCTTCTGTGGCATTTCCTAAGTGCATATGAGGAAAAAGTCCAAAGGTTGGTTTAGACTTCACTGGACTTTAATTGAACTTTTACTAATATTTCAACAGTAGAGTATAACTGTCTTACTTTAAGGCTATTCCTCCTTTCAATGACACTGTTTTGTTTTGTTTTTTTTTCTATTGGTTTTTCTTAGTGAGGTGTAGTTTACTTACAACATTAACTGCCCTGTTCCATAAAGTTCATTACAACAGAACACAGTGTGCACCATCAACCTGTCTGATGTAATGCAACATGTTTAGGCAAACGTGAGAATGAAACCTCAACTTTTTAAGCATTTCATCCCACCATATTAAATGCCTGACCATAGTCTCCAGGGTATCTTTTTTTATAAGCAGAGCAATAAAAATGTTTATGAACTGATAAGAAACTGAGAATTGGTTCTGGTCCATAGTGTTGTTCCTGTGCAGTGTTACTCCAGTGTGCACTAGCTACATGTTTTATGTTAAAACATCAAAGTATAGTAATTGACCTATTGCTTCATATCTGAGGGGCAACCTAGTCATTTTAATATATTTTTTTAGAAAATTGTTTTCCAGGATTTTTTCTAGTAAAGGTATCCCTCTTTCCAAGTATCATTATCTTTCTATCTGTACTTCTCAATTAGTTTTGAAGAATGTCATTGTGTACCCTGAGTCTGGGAAATGAAGTAATTGAGTAATATTTAGGATCACTGGGCCATGTAATCTGATTATGAATGTTTACCTTGTGATTCTACTATAGAGGAGAATTAAAGGGATGCGAAGGACACACATAAAAATTCTAAAATGAGCTCTCAGAAGTTTATCCTTCTGAAATGAATATTCCTAACTTCAAACCACATCTGCAGGAACAGAGATTAGAAATAACAACCCTTCTGTGCTTTACAGTAGCTTTTCTTTTAACTAAATAGATCAGGTAGTAATTCTTCTATCTTTATTTGATATCTTCTGCTCAAGCTTGCTCAAAGCTATCATATTAGATGTGAGGCTATCATAAGAGAATGAATCAAAGAATTTTTGAAGAAATTTGTTGGTTAAATCTTTTGGGCAGGCAATGCAATCTGTTTTTACAGTGCTGAGATTGCCTGATGCTGTACAGCAGCAACAGGTTAGAATAATAGATGCCTTGGTTGTGCTCACGGTGGCTCTGTAAGAGAGAAGGACTAGGGATAAATTGAAAAAAATAATTTAAAATAAGCCTTCAGAGACAATGAGGAATAGAAAACAATCTAAGCATCTCAGAAAAGCCACAGGCTACATAAGGTGATATGAAGAATCTGAGAAGAATATGGAAGTCTGGTGAAACAATCTTCAGAGAGATGGACTCCTGAAGTTCTTCTAAAGATTAACCTGAATTCATTACAAGAAGCATATCTGTTGGGAGGTCATTTCAGATCCTAAAAATACCTTGGAATCAGCAGATCTTTTTAATGACAAATTGTGTGCATAAGAATAATGCCAAGAACAGTAGACTGAAGAGAAGCTATTAGAGTTTTATAGGCTATGTGTTCCCATATCTACTGATATCAGTGATGATTCAGTCTCTCTTACACAAATGCAATTTACTAGGTTCTGTTTTTATTCACAGAACCTGATAGTGTTCTTATAGGGTGGCTACGATTCAAGAGTGTATGCGTATCCCCATGAACAAGGAAAGGCAAAGTGGGTGGGAAAGAACAGGAAAGGGAAGAGGAAGAGCCATCATTCATTCCTGAATTCACTGAGTATCGCACAGGGCAAGAAAGAAGCAACAAGTTGTGGTTCTCTGATGTGAGTGCAAATCCAGTAACTTCTGGGACTGTTTTTGCATGATGCACTAAGATTTTCCAAATTTACCTATCTGACCCTATCCCACTCCTACTCCAAAACTTACACTATCTTTACCAGGTATATATACTGAGTGCTCTGGCTGCAGTTTCTGACTAGTTGCAGGGTCTAAAAATGCCAGGGAAGCTGGATGTTACCTGAAATTTCCCATATAGTAGAATGAAATTTTCATAAAATGTGCAGCATCTGCTATGACCCATGCACAACTGGTTCAAGTTGCACTGTAATGCCTATAACCTCAACAGTCTCTATCAAGCCTAGATGCCTGGCAAGTCTAAATACAGTTTATCTTTTTGTGGTTATTGCAAAAAAACTCTTACAGCCATTTCCTTTTACTAAAGCCCTTGTGACTGACAAATCCTCTATTTGCTCCAAGATTGCTTCTTCCTCCTTGGGAAGAGATAGAGCAGCTGAATAGTGCTCAGCCTTCATTTGTTTGGAATAACTTCATGCTTTTCTCCTCTGCTGGCTGATTTCTTAATGCCTGCAAATATCATTCTCTCATGGAGTCCTCATTAATAATAATTTTTATCTTTTTCATTTTCTGCAGGCACATACCAGCTCAGGAAGAGTGGTTTCCAGTGGGAGGTAACCTTTGCCTTTCTGTAGTCTAAGGTTTCTATTTCTTAATCCTTTTCTTCACCAACCACTGCTTTTTCTTTCTGTATCTTCTATGACCTGTCTTGATTGTTATTAAAATATAACACATTGGAATATGCTGAACCTGACATTTGATTAAGGGATGCCATTGTAAATTATTACCTTTTACAAATCATTAAAGAGGTGAATGCAGAACCACAACAATTACAAAAAATCAAGGGAACTATCATATAAGATCAGTATTGTTATAACATTTATTGGAAAGTCTGAATTTTTGGGTTAATCTGGGTCTGATTTTTGTGGGTTATTTTATGTTTGCCTCAGTAAAAAAGTCATCAAGGCAGAGAGTCTGGATTGCCCAGGGGAGCTGTGGGTGGCTGGACATGTAACCAAAATTGTGAATAGAGATTTCAATGAAAAAAATTCTATCAAAAAATTGGTATGACATGTATATCTAGCATTAGGCAAAAGTGAAATAGGTGGGAAGGCAAAATTGTCAGTCTTTTAAAAGTGTGACTTAATTTGAGAATGTAGGATTCTCACTAATGAAGCAGCAATAAAATAACCTAAAACCCCCACATGCATTAACCAGAGATGCTAAGATGCTGTTAATACTGTTTAAACAGCTGACTGATCCATCTTGATAATTTCATAAAAAGCCCTAATATATTTTTTTTCCATTATTGGGTCTCCTACCCAGCTATCTCTGCAGTTATGTGTGCAAGTTTTGTCACCACATTTGTTCTTTGGGAGACATGGGATTTTAATTCTTTTATTTTTTTTAACATTGGTTGCTGATTGGTTAAATTCTCACTTAATTTTTTTAAACTCCATTAATGATATAAGGACTTGTGGAATTCTAGATGATTTTTCTGTATCATGTCCTTCAGCTTTTTTATCTTTATTTGGATACTATTAACCTTCCAGTGATGCTAACTCTGTGATTTAGACTGGCCAAATTTTGTTGTCTGCTATCTCTGCTCTATATATTGATATTTTTCTCATTTGTCTTTTTACATTTAAGTAGTACTGGTAACATTTCTTTTGATGAATGTATTTTTAAAACAGCCACTCTATAATTTCCTCTATGATCCCAATATTGTTAATTTGGACTTGCATTTCAAATCAGAAGCCTCATTCAAACCTGAGGGTGATAACTTCATTAGTAACTAAAGGTAACTGTACCTCATGGTAGTTATATAAAATATGCCAAGAGCATGCAGTACTAATTGGAGTTCTTTGAGGAAAGATTAAATAATTTACACAGTTACGGGAAGACTTATTTTCTCTCCTGCTATAAGCCCTGTGGGATACCTATCTCTGTCCTATGAATTTCTTATCACTGAAGTCCTTTGGCCTTCCAATATCTTTATCTCTAAGATGCTGCCACTCGTTGCATGAGGCCTCTTTCATAGCTATCCCTTTTTGCATCTTTTACCTCCTTATCTGGCCTGGTGCTGTGTTTAATGTTTTGCTCTGTCAAAACACCTTGTTCAATAGTAGAAGGCTATCCTACCATGATAGCTTTAACCAGATATTTTGGGTTTCCTGACATTCAGTGTATTCCCACCACTGTTTGAGACAAAACCACAGTTATCTCAAAATTCAGTTTAATTTCCTACTTAGAATTGCAAAGGTAAATTGAAGGATATCATGTTTGCCTTAGAAAACACTGGGCCATAGAAAATATCCTGCATCCCCTTGACTGATGAATTTCAATTACTAATGTTTAATTTTCTAAGCTCATTATTACAGAACTGATTGCAAGGGAGCTCAGCATCTGTCTGTTCCATGTCCCACAACACTGATGAACCAAATTGCTTCCACTGCAGCCCACTAAAACACCAAGTTCCACTGATATGCATAGTGATACATTCCTCTCCTTCTGCTCATCTGCTTTTCTGCTTTTACCATTCTTATGGATTTCTACAGCATGTAGAAAGTATCTGCAGCATGACCAACTGCGATTAGATCTTCTCTGTCCAAGTGACTCAATCCCTCTGTTGTACAGATTGCCTATTGATAAAACATCTGCTATGCAAAAGTTACCTCCTATATTTAGTAAGTTTAAACCTCTGTGACATAGACATCTCTTCATTTCAAGTACAGCAGTCTGGGGAGTCAGATTTCATTTCTGTACATGACTAAGATGCAACTTTCTTATACTCTGGCTGTTAAGGAATTTCTGGTCATCTGGGATGAACCTCAAGTTCCTGAATGTCTGAGCAGCCAAAGCTGAGTCTGAGGTTTATTTTAGGACCATTTAAGTTGAGTGTCATTTATTTCTGGTGATAACTTAATGTTTGTGAGACTGTGATTCTAAGACACCCAATGCTAATGGAAAAACTGACACACTTATTCCTTTCATCCTATTTACCATGCCAATAAATTCTGCATGAAATAAAGAAATACTCCACTGGAACTGCAAATAACTGATACTGACTCCAACATCTAGAACAATAGATTCACTACTCTCCAAACCAGGGTCTACCATCCTGTTTTTTCTCTCTGCTTGGAGTAAAGACACTGAGTGATGGGGACTCTCAGCTTACTGAAACTCTAGCTGAGGTCTTGCTCAGTTTGAACCTAATCCGGTATTTTTAAGGAGAGTCAAGCAGCAGGGTCCCCAGGTCCAGTCAAATCCAACAGTCAAACAGCATGTGCTTCATTTTTCCCTGCTCTTATTTTTTTTGAAAGTATTTACTGGTTTTGAAAGAGTACCTTACCTTAGCCTTTAGAGTATTTTCCTTTCTTCTTTCTTAGAGATTGCTTCTTGCTTTCAACTTAATTTTATTTGTAATTGCTAAATAGCAAAGGCCAGAAACGAAAGATGTACTAGTGCAAGAACTAGTTTTGGGATTGGATTGAAGACAGAACAAAACGAACTGTAGTGACAGAGAACTTTTAATTCAAAATCTTTCACATTTTATGCACCACAGGCATTATTAATTTCTCCTCTGTACATGTGGGCACACAGCACACAAAATCACCTGTGCCAATTATTAGAATTCCAACTACAGAAAAGAGAATGAACATCTACCCTCATTAATCTAATGCTGCTGTCACAAAGAGAGGGTCAGGTTTGGGAGGAAAGTAAGAGAAACCTTGTTGTGATCTTAGGTAAGCACTGGGTGTTGAAGCCACAGTGACATAGTTGCATGGTTCTTGGAGATCTCACTTCCTCTTTCTCAACAGAACAATATAATATTTTCACTACAGTTAAAAATTGGAGCTATCTAGTCGGTTGGTGTTACAGACTCTCATGCCACAGTTTTTAAAAGCATAAATAAGTCCTGATCTTTTTGCTCATGTCTGGGAAATTCCTGTTTTTCTTGTGCTGGCATCTATATCATCCCTATAGGTTTTATACTGACATTGTCTAAAGCTGTATTATTGATTGTTTACAACAGCATTACAGAGGGGAGAATTACGTCTCTTAGTTTTAGAGACACTTCTTATCTCTTCTCAGAACAAAACTGTCATACATGTGCTAACACAATTTTGATATAATTTAATAAAATGGGCAAGATCCTTATTAGCTGATGTAGCTCCTTTGAGATGGTAATTTGATGTCAATTGGTCTAGCTATGCTTCCAGCAATAGACATACTTCTGTTTATAGCCACTGAGAATTTGGCCCAGTGTTCTGGCACAAAGAAATACTATTACTTTGTACCTAGCATTATTTTTAGGTTGTTGTTCAATTTCTTGCAGGTTGCTCAAAACTTTCTACCTATTTAATCTATCTGCTTTGTTTGCTGTGAGTCTGTTCCTCAAAAAATGTCTAAGGCAGGGCAGCAGCCCACACATAAGCACAAGTGAGACAGAAGGAGAAGGAGTGAAAACAAGAAGTCAGTGGAGCAGTGCCAAGTTTCACTAGTTGAGGATCTGCTTAGAAACATTTTCGGTGCATCTTTCAGTCTTGCTAATGCTGCTGTGTAGCTTGAGTCTTTGGTTTGAGTCCTTTGGGAAATACACTAGCAGTAAGAATAGAAAAGCAATTTAGATGGCATCTTTGATCATCATTGCTGTCAATCAACCCAGGGCTTGGCATTAACATATGCTCTTCAGAGGGAAAACTAATCTACTCCATTTGGTAACATATTAGAACTGCTAACATTACAAAAATGAGACTGAAAACCTGAACTTTTTTTTTTTTGGAAGCCTGTAAAAGAGAAGGTAAAAAATGTATTTAAAAACATGATTCACCAAAACAAGACTCTACTGACAGGAAAATTTTTTAAATTAACTTTTTACATTCAGCTTCCAGGAATAAGCCTAATGTTAGCAAAATGCTCTATGTTAATTTTTAAAATCAGACTCCCTTTCCAGTTTCAAGAGCTGTTTTATTTATAGTTTTGAACTTAATAAAACAAACACTGCAATAGACTTATGCTGAGTTTGTTTTTAATTCTTTGGTTTTTAGACATTTTCAGGGCTTTGACATTTTTGTCTAGAGTCAAGCTGAGAAATTTTCTCTAAATCTCAATTTTCTTCCAGGTATGAAAGAAATATTTGGTGTCCAGTTCTAATAATTCTGTTTATAATTTTTAAGGCTGAAAAGGAATCTCTGTGTTCAAAGTACCTAGATAACAGAGGTTGTAAACACCAGAATAAAAAAAAAAAATTATACTTTCTGCAATTTAAAAAAATTCTGACAGTGATCTGTCTGCATTAAGCTCTAAGCATTCTTAAAAATGTGAATTCTTTCTGATCACATCTGCACTGAACAATGCTGTATGTTGTGACATATATGTCTCAGCCCAATCATATCTAACATGCATATTTCATTGCTTCACTAATAAGAAAATTGCAAAAAAGCCTGTAATAGAGTTAGCTGAGATTCTTCTTAGTAGAAGGTTCTGAAGAAACCTAGTGCCATGAGAAAAAACGTATTGAGTCTAATCAGAATCTTTCTTCAGTATAAGTTTTGTAATTGGGATGTTTATTTTCTTCTTAGAATTGGATTGTAAAAAAATTAAATGTAGCACAGAGTTAATGAAAAAAAAGGAGTTTCATTATAACTTTAGTTTCACAGTTAGATGGAATTATTGAAATAGATTATATTTTAAGAGCACTTTTTCTCCTGAAAATTTTGAAAAAGATTCTGAAGGCTATGGAATTGGTCAAAATGAAGTAATTTGAAATTCTATACTGAAAAAGAGACATTTCACACAAACCAGAGTTACCATCACTTTTCCTATCTCTAGTGTTTAGGTAATTGGGAGTAGATACTTTTTAGAGGAACAAACAAATCATAAATGATCCAATCTCTAGAATTTTAGCTTAATAGATTGTGACTGGGAGAGCTGTTTTTAGTTGGAGTTGGTATTCATCAGAACAAGTTATTGAGAGAGTGCACCACAATCTGCAGTCTTGAAAGAAGGACAGTACACTTCTTTGGGAGGTAGGCTGTAGGTAGAGAGAAGTGTGGGAAGCATGCTGGGCTCCACTCTGGAGGAAATCCAACAGGGCAGTCAAAGCAGTCTCTTCTGAGTTTAATTCTGAGAAACTGCGAGTCACACTTGATTCCCCCCGAACGACAATTCTTGTATCTCACAGTTAGAGACTCTTGTGTTATATTAATTCCATGGCAGAATAAAATTGAAAGTGTTGCATGACACGTACTAAACAGAATGTGTTAAGATGTCTGTCTTAGTTACCCAGAAAAAAAATCTGGAGTAACTCAAGAATTTGGCTCATTGATTTTAGACTTTACACTTAGCAAAACGTAAAGGCAAGTGTAACTGAAGAAGTATCAAAGTCACTTGGAGTTAATCTGTTTTAGGTAAACTGATACAATGTTGTTAAATCATGTTTATAAAAAAAAGCCATAAAGGGCTCAAGAGAATTGGTAGAGAGAGCTTAAAAACATGCTTTTTATTTTATTTTTTTTTTAATGAGTCAGGGTAAGAGCTGTCCTTTCTAAATATTCTGTTACTTCCAACTGCCTAGCTTAGTGCCTACTGACATGATGCAGAGATTTGGCAGAGCATAAATATTTTTTAAAGCTTACTCATTAACACCTTGGGCCCATCCATCAGCATGATTGACATCAAGAGACAAAGCATTTTTTTTTTTAAAAGGACACAACATGTACAAAAGGCTTTCTGTGGGCTAATGCAGCACACCTGACAGGTGTGTGAGTCATTTGACACAATGTGTGGTATTCGTGAACACTATCACCTTGCAATCAACTCAGTATAGCATTCCTCCTTGTTTTCTGAATCCCTCTTTTTTAAAAACAAAAGGAATTTAGGAATAACTTCACAGGATTCAAAGCAAAGTAATTTATATGCTTCATCCCTGAGATGCTACTAATAATGATGTTCATGACATTATCTGAAATGTTATTAGGAAAATGATAAGAACTTCCTGAACTGTGTCTAAGAGATAGGCTTCATGTGTTCCATGCCATGCACTTTTGTTATTACACCAAATGAATCCAGTAAAGACTAATTGGCATGAGTGAGTAACATAGCAGTGCAATAAAGACAACTTGTCACCTTTTGCTTGTCTGCTCAATATTGTCTTTAAATGGTAATAGATTTCATTATATCCTGCTGTATTTCATGGAGATTCAGCAGACAGAATATGCAAAAGTGAGAGAATCACAGTGGGTTTTAAAGTAGCACTACCTTTTTGAGGAAGGAAAACAACAAAATGCTCAAAAGGAACCATCTCCTGTTCGAAAAACAAGTCTATGAGAATTAGGCACTATGAATGTGGAAACTTTCAGAAATTTCAGCTTTCTTTTAAGTGATCTGGAAGTCTTTTGCCAAATATTTCAGATGGTTCCTCCACCCACTTATAGTAACAAGGGTGGTTGTATTCTGGGGCTTGCCCTGTGAACTCAGACTATGCCAGCCAGCCTGATCCAAGCTCACACTTATCATGTGTGTGAAGCCCTGCTTCTCATCTTCCATCATGTCTTTTCTGGACTTATTTCTTTGGTGCTTGAATTTCACCTTTGTGAATCTTATCTTTATCCAAACAGTGGCATGTTTTCTCTTACTCTGTAGCTCTGAGATGAAGCAGCCACCTTCTGCATAGGTTACAAACCCATTTTGTTCTACTAATCTAAACATTAGGCGTGGGTAGCCACAGTTTATTTCAAATAACCGAGCTCTCTTCTGCTGTGGCTGGTGGAAACCTGTCTGGAGAATCAAATGTATGGCTACCTAGAGCACTCATTTATTCTTGTCGCAAGAGAAGAATGAGAATGAAGAGCTTATCTGAAAGACTGAAGACCAGAGGACATTGCAAACTATTTTGCTATCAGTATTGCAAAACACTGTAGTGGTGTCTGCTGTTTTCTCAGAAGGTTCTCAAAGTAGAACTGGGATTTTGATGAGTTATTTTATCAATCTGCAAAAGCAGAAAGCATCTCTGTAGGTGATATGAGCCCTGAAGTCCAAGGCAGCTATAGAAATTAGGAATGACATCTGTTGTCATGTAAAAATAGTCACAATAAAGTAGCATAAGTAGAATGTAATAAAAATTGTGCTTTATTTAGCATATTTTTCTAGCAGTCAAAGTCAAAAGTGCAGAACAACACTGAAAGAGGCAGAAATATAAAATTACTAAAGCAGCAGAGAAAGTGGCAGACGACATCAATATCCAAATCCTCACCTGCCCTCTTGCTCTCTCTTCCCTTTCTAAGTGTTCGTGTAGGTGCAGAGAAATCCAGGTATGGAACAAGGGGTAACTGCCTAGGTCTGTAAGATTTCTGAGCTGTTGGATTCCTGATTCCATCACTGATAATGTCTTCAGGCTCTAATAGTTTTCCAGAAAAGTTTGAGGAAAAAATTTGAAGAAGTAAATACTTCATTTGGTAGGCAGGGAAGCTTTAACAAGGTGAGAGGCAAATGAACTTTGTCTCCAGGGAATCAGCACAGTGATTCCTCCTAGCTTCTCCACTGGAATCATCACATGCTCTTGTTTCTGCAAATAAAGGCCTCTGAACTTCAGATTTTTTTGTTGGCATTATGAAAAAAAAAAGAAATCAGTACCTCCATGGCATCTTTTTGCACTGAAACTCTCAAGGTTTTGCTGTTTCCCTCTCCCTTCTTTCCATGACAGAAGATTTCTCTGCACCACCTCCTCCCACAGTTCCAGTGGCACTGAATGTCCCAATGCTCTGTTCAGTGTTTCAGGCTGAAATTGTAGTGCTTGTTTTTCCAGCCCTTATTTGCTGGACAGCTGATTTCCTCTAGATGTCTGTAATGGGAAGTAAACAGGGTCTATGCTATATTTCTGTTTCTTCGTGTTTCATAAATGTCCATCCAGGAACATTTTAGGAGGCTGAGAACTATCCAAAGAAAATAGAGGATGATAGATGGCATACTAAAATCTCACCTTAGAGCTAACCTAAGCAATTAGGATCCGTTCTCCATGAACATTCTATTGAAGGAGGTAAATGGGATCTGTCACAACTCATAATGATCTTTCAGAGCTTGGTATGGTACTCAAGCAGATTCTGTCACATATGTCATGTTCTCCATGTGTCTGTTTCCAGCATCCACTTCTTGTCTGGTTGCTCAAACAGTGCACATTTCCTTCAAAAAATTATCGAAAGCAGAGCTTTCAGGGACTTCCAAAAAAGAGCAACCCCTAAAAGCTGAAAGTCTAAGTTATTCCGGGTAACATTGTTGGTTCACCCATATTTCTTTCTAGCAAGGTGCTACTAACCACAGGGCACAGTTCTGTAAGCTGAGAATGACAGTGGCAGTGGTATTCGGAACATGGTGTTTCTCAGCCAGCTTCAAATCATATTCAGTACAGTTCTGCTAAAAGCTTCACAAAAATGTGGGATAATCTTTTTCAGAGATTGATGTGTGGGAATGAACAGAGTAAAAAGGACCAGCCACAACTGAGTTTGATTCGGTTAGAGGTTGAAAAGCTAGGGTTTGGACATTTTAGCACTGAAACCAGGCCTTTAGAGCTTTTTTCCCCCCTTTTTCCTTTCCTTTCCTTTCCTTTCCTTTCCTTTCCTTTCCTTTTTCCTTTCCTTTTTCTTTTTTTTCCCCCTCAGACATTCTCCTCCTCCCCATTTTATTTACACTCTCTGTTCACGTCGGCTTCTCTTTGCAGCCTGTTATTTGCAGAGCAGAGCTTCTTTGCACTTCCTTCTGCCAGCCTCCAGCTGATCATGAGCCACAGAACAGTCACCCAGAAACCTGTCACCACTGGAACGGTGCAGCAGAATGGGGGATAAGGAGTTGGACCACAAACGGTATACGACAGCCTGTGGAAGAGGCTGAGTCAGCCCCTTGCTCAAAAGGCCATTCTAGCATTCAGTTGCTGATCTACTTGCCATGTGTGATAGCACATTGCTGTTAAAATGGCATATTGGCCCTAATCCTGAAAAGCTTTCAGACATGTATGCATTCAGTGAGATAAGGGACTATAAGGAGATGCCTACATTTCCTATAAGGACATACTAGTAAAAAAGGGTAGGTACAGTTATCCTGAAGTATTTTGTGATACTAAAGTGTGGGCAAGAACATATACGAACACACATGCCATTTCTACGTATATATATATCCATTACATCTCTGTAACTGAATGACATTACCATGGGGATAATAAGGCTCACAAATAGCATAGTCAACAAATTTAGCTTGCTATTTTTGTGTCTTTCGTTCATGAACTGCCAAGAAGTAGATTGTTATATCCTCGAATGTCTTTGAAAATCATCTACAAATAACTTGTCTGTGAAACTTGCTTGACAGGGCACCTTGCATGATCACCTCTTTATTCATCTGCTGAGAATGTGAGTTTGTTCTAATCTTTAAATTCTCAGGACTAGTTCTTTAGGTCAGCCTGTACCAGTTTGTGCTCTCAACTCTCAAAATTCACTTAGCATTGGTGACACTATGCAAAACTCCTAGAAACACAAGAATTTTTATTCTCCATCTGATTGAGATGTGTGAGATCAAGTTTCATGCAATATCATACATTTCACATGGCTTAGTATACAGTAATGTGTAAGAAGAAAGACTAGGTGCTTGAGACTGATGAGCACACTAACCGTACTGTCCTGCTCTTGCAGTCTTTGCTGTCAGCGTGGATCAAGTATGCCAGTGATAGACTTGCACAACTACAATATCTAAACTACATAAATATAAATTACCTATATCCACATCTGTCTATTGTACTTGTATGTATATATTTCTATACATACATATGTAGATTTACTGGTGACAATGTTTTTATTTAATAAGATTGTCAGTTTTTTCCTGCAGCTTATTGAAAGCATAAATACTAATGGTCTCTTACACAATCTGTCTCTATGTTCAGAATATTTCAGTGAAAAAGAGAGAATTTCCAAGGCAGAAATTTTCCTGAGAAATCCTCTTTCTCAGTTGATAAATCCGATGAGTATTTTTGGTTGGGGTAAAGTAATGTTACCTGGTGAAGAAGGACCAAAGGAGATTTTACTTCATTAATGCCTTAATATCAGCTGATGCAGTACATACATTGCAGGCCATAGTTTCTTTTTGCAGTCCTGTGATTACACAGCTGGTACATTCCAGGCTGCCTGCCTTCCCACACTGAGTCCAGTTCATCCATCTCATTTGCAATTATGTACACCTTAATGTTTGCTCTTTGGAGAATTTAACAAATCTGCCTCTGAGATAGGTGCTCCTGGTTCTCAGGGGTTAATCATTTGATATACACCAGGGTTCATTGCCTAGGGAATTTGCAGGGAAGTTCCAAATCACATCTTTTTTTCTCCTTCCATATGAACCTTTCAGTGGTTTATTAAAACTTCTAGCTCCTTATATTTTATCATTTCTTCAAAGACAGACAACATTTTTTTTTCTTGCTGACTGATCTTGAATGAACATGGTTATTGGGCAGCAAAGCAAATGCTCTGGCAAGTCACTGAGTTGGTGTTCGTGTGGGTCATTAGGCTGGGTATCTCCTCAGGAGCTGGAAAACATGTCAGCCTGCTAACAGCACTGTCAGTTCAGATAAGCAGGTACCATCATTTTTCCCAGTTTTCTGTCAAATGGAGGTTTAACTATGTTTCTTGAAAATGATGCTTTGAGAACACTAAAAGCAAGATTATATGGTGCTTGCATGAATACCTACCAGCCAACAGCATGGCCCATGATGCTGAAGATGAACTAGAGCCTAGTGCTCTGCCTCACCTTGTCTGCATCTTTTGAGGTTTAGCGAAAATTGGTTCTGCACCCCTTCCTCTATCGAGAACTGTATTCCCTGAAGTGAGGCTGGGCCTGAGGCACTGTTCATAGCAGAAGGACTGCAATGAGAAGAAGTTACACTGGACACTACAAGCCTCTACTTTGTCTCGACTCAGTCATGTCCCTGTTTGCACATGAGCATCTAGTATTCCAAAACAGGTTCACTGGCAGGAACTCACATCTTCTGAACTCACAAACTACAAAGAAGCCCAAGGTGTCAGAATTGGCAAAGACCGCACCTTGAAGATATATCATGTGGTGCATCAAAACATGCTTCAGTCCACATCGAATGTGCCATTACTGTGTTGCTCTTATCCCCACACAACTGCCTAACATTCAAGCTGTGACTGTTCTCCTTGTTCCAGGCCCACATATCCTTGCTGATCCATTACAGAATCATAGTCAAAAGGTGGTTAACTGTTGCTAGTATTTAATCCTACTTGTAGCAACTTGTTTTAAGTATCTAAAGGGAAAACAAAGATGTCTGTTCTTGTGAATTTTGTTTTTGTTTTTTCTTTTTTTTTCTAAACAGATATTGCCATTGGCATTAAATAAAATGTAAATTGAAGATTGAGATAAACATGGCTTGTTAAAAATTACAAATTCTGAGCAGCTTTTCTAATTCAGAAATTGCTTTATTGCAATAAACATTCCCTCTTCTCTAATATAGAAAAGATATACAGAAAATTATTTTCCTTAGAAAGATGTTGGCTGCAAGCTGGCAATGTGCGATAATAACATCTTACCGTCAAAGACAAAGAAACCTTTTTTGACAACACAAACTGCTGCTTTTCACTTATATATGTTTTATAGCTTAGCATGTGTTGGCTTCACTTACATGAAACAAAAAATCTTGCATTTTCTTGGGTGAGAACAGCAAAACATATTCATAAAATTACAACATACTGAAAAAAGATCCATAAAATGCAATAATTTAATCAGAAATGGAAGAGAAGACCCCAGGAATTTTAGAATTACATGTTATGCAAATATTTTTATAAGCACAGACTTAGCATTTACAGCTCCGCAAGGAGGTTTCGCAGGAAAGTTGAGTTGCAGAAGTGATTCCTCGACATTCATCCCAGAACACACTGTGCGCAGCCTGCATTCTCCCGGGATGCCACGAGATGGCGCTGCGACTCCTCTTACCGCACGCAGCCACGCTCTCACGGCCCTGGCCGCAGCCCCGGCTCTCACTCCGGGAAGGGCTCGCGGCACCCCTCCCTCCGCGGCTTCCGAAAATCAGTTACTGAGGAGCGAATATAAAATTAAAAAAATATGTAGTTTCCTTTTGGTGGATGAATAATATTTTGCCATTGTTTAACTGAGGCAAACCAGGGACCGTTCCAACAGGTACTCCGTGCAGGTGGGAAGAAGGCCTTGGGGACACAAACCGACCGGTTGTGGCTTCGTGACCCGCCGTAGGCCGTCCGCCGCGGGACAGGTGCTGTCGGCTACCTTCCCTCCTCCCCACTCCAGGGCTGGGCTCGGCGTTCCCAGCGAGAGGTGCAAGCGGTAACACCGCCCGCTGGGGCTGCGGGTGTATACGCCTTTCCTTCTGGGCCTCAAGTAGAAAAGCAGTCCTCCAGAACTCAGCCAGCTGCACCCCTGCCTTGTGGTCCCTTTCGGATCCCTTTCAGATCCCTTTTAGGTCTAACTCTAGCCACGCTAAAATCTGAGTTCAAGAAACTTGTGTCAGAGGATGGCTGTGTGGGTGAGTATGGCAGTGGGTGGATGAAGCTCTCCTCAGCGTACTGCAGGCCTGGTGACTCACGCTGGTGCACCGCACAATGCTGTGGTTTGTCTTTGAGTGGGTGTGTAGCCACATAGTGGTCTGTGAACTCGTGGAGATAAATCCTCAGTGAAAACAATTTGGCAATCATCAATGAGGATGAAGGTGATAAGTTCAGTACCCGACATTCTCTGATGTTGTTTTTCTCAGGGGTTCTAGAGATATTTGTATTATGAATTGTCTACCCAGGTAAATAATTTCCTTGGGGGCCAAATAATTATTGTGAATAAACATTCTTGTACTGGATGTATATGTGTATGTCTACTCCTACATATCCACATATGTGATTTTTACAATCTAACCAGTAGAAGAGGCTAAAGAACTTAGCAAACGTGTGTGAGTGGGAGGCATTGTTTATTAGATGAAGCGGTTGGGTCCAGAGTACAAGTAATTGTGTAGAAGTATCCATTTTTGTACAAGTTGGATGACACACTGAGCCTGGCTGGTGAAAAACCTTTTAAAGTCATTTATTTTCTCTCTTTAAACAACAGGCATTTATTTCAAGGCTCTCCTTATAGTGGGAGGTCTATTCTACCCTGGGTCCAAAACTGATGAGGAGACTGACAGTTGTTGAGCTGGCAGCAGAGTAGACTTTGTAGAGCTGGATTTGTTTCAGAGGTTTACAAAAATTGGATTTTTGAATGTGCTTTTTTTATGGGTGCATGTGCATATAGAAAGTGTTTGGAAGTAGGGAAAGGTTTTGGAGGGAGGACCTTAATTAGAACCATGCCACCACAGGACCAGGTATTTTTATTTCCCTACTACAATAATATCTGCAATTGCTAGAACAAGATTTCCTGAATTCAGCAGTCACAAATCTTGAAGACTCGAGCCGAGTCTGTATCTACAGCCTGACTTGTGGGGCAGAGACAAAATGGTTCCTTGAGTTTTTCCTGAGCTACAGAGAGGAGTAAAGCTGACAGGTGGTCATTTGCAGGGGTGACAAGAAACCTGCTCTCTGCTGCCCTAGTGATGGGGTTATCAACAATAACCAGAGCCCCATCAGGTTTGCAAAGAAGCAGTACCCATCTATTGAATTGAAATTAGGACGTTTATATGAAAAGGCAGCTTTTTATTCATATCCTCTATGTGTTCAGACTCAGCCATCACTGATCAGATTATTATTCTGTCTTCGTTCCCCTTAAGCTTCTTTCAAGTGCCCTGGGGCAACGCCAGTGACCTGGGCACCTAATCTGTTCTGTACCAGCCTAGTCACCCCTCCTGCCTTGTGCCCTGCAGCAGGAGCTGAAGCTGAGGGCCTCTCCCTGCATCTCTTTTGTTGTTGATGTAGGATCAGGGCCAGTCCCCAGCTTCTTTCACGACAAGCAGCCTTCAGCCTTCTTTGCGATAGCAGATAATGAACTGTATTGCCCCCTACCCAGGTCATGTATGCCACCTGCCTTGCTTTTATGCCTTTGACACAAGAAACCAGGGTACATCTGCAAGGGGAGAGAGTGGAGTGGGGCCAGTCTACTGACTGATGCCCTCAACCAAAACTTCTGCTGGGGCTGCTGCCCCAGAAATAAATGGTATGAGGTCGCACCTGTTCCCAGGACAGGTCTTCCCTGTCTGGGGCAAAGGAGCTGAACTGGAAGCATTTGATTTCCTGCATCTGTGCCACTGTTGAAACATGCTTGTTGCATGCCAGCACTGGAAGTGTTAACCAAAACAAAAGGAAATTGAATCATAAACCTAGTCACCTATTAAGAAACTTAATCGGCTGTTAATTTTGCTTCAGTCCTCAATCATGAATATCAAGCCTTTGTTACAACTCAAATTTTATTTATTTGTAATCATTAGTTTTCTTAGATCTAATCTAAAAATCATTGCCTCAAAAAAGAAGCCTTTTCTGGGTTTCTGACTACTAATTTTAAACAGCAATTCAATATCTGACAAGGGGAGCACTTGATGTTAATTATTTTTTGATGTGAGCATAATCATGTACAAAATTTGCTTTCATGCACAAACAGTCTTCTCTGTGAATTTGTGTTTTTGAAATGTGAACCTGTGCAGGGAACAAAATAAACCTTTGGAATCTTCAGTTATAATCTGATTGTCATAGAACAAAGCACCTTGTCATCTCACACTACGTGGCTCTTCCATATAACGGTTGCTTTGCATCATTTACTCTTTTATACTTCATTGATTATATTACTTCAAAATTGTTATTTATCCAGCCTAACAGTTGTTCAAGAAGGTAAATATTATGGGCTGAACTCTAGTTTAGATTTTTACAAACAAAGCCCTCAGAGTTGCAAGCCTGAACTCAAACGTTTGTGACATTGGTGAGCCTTGGAACAAAATAGAACTGGATTCAGGATCAAGCAAGAGGAATAAAGCTGGACTGGTAGAAGAGTTTTGACTTTACTGTTCTACCACTTAAAACATCCAGATCTGGAGGAATTGTAATGAACTGAATTTGCTCCCTCAGCTGGAATAGTTTTGGCACACATATCTGAAGAGCTATTTAGCTATGAGGGAGCTAACCAATGGTTTGAGATTATGCACATCTGTCAACTAAATCAAAGATCCAAAGGCTAAACCCAGCATTCAGAGGCAACATGTGGATCCATGAATTTTGTGGAAGACAGTGTCTAGACACTGATAAGCAGTTTTCTTACATACAAATGCTTTAAAACTGTATATAATTGTTCTCATTTTAGTAATAGCTCTCAGAAAATTATTGTGTTGTGTTTTAAGCCACCCAGCCAGCAACAAAGCAACTGTGCAGCTGCTAGCTCACTTGTACCCCCCTCTGGTGAGATGAGGAGGAGAAAATACAGAAAAAGACTCAGGTAGAGTCAAAGGCCAGGGAGGGCTCACTCACCAATTATGGGCATGGGCAAAAGACAGACTTGACTTGGGCAAACAAAATCAATTTAATTTAAACAAAACCACTACCAATATACTTGTTCAATCAGAGTAGGATAGTAATAAATACAACCAGATCTTAAGTATGCCTTTCCCCAACCCCTTTCTTCTTCCCTCACACAGCTCTGCTACCCTAATAGCAGCACAGGTGGGCAAGGAATGGAGGTTGCTGTCAGTCCTAGTCTGTCTGGTGTTGTTTCTGCTCCTCCTTCTTCCTCAGGCAGAAAACTCCTCACAGTCCTTCCAGGCTGCAACATGACACCCCCCCCATAGGAGACATTCAAAATCACAGAATCACAGGATGTCCTGAGTTGGAAGGGACCCATGAGGATCATTGAGTCCAACTCCTGTCTATGCACAGGACAACCCCAAAAATCACACCGTGTGTCTAAGAGCATTGTGTAGATGCTTCTTCAATTCTGTCAGGCTTGGTCCTGTGACTGCTACTCTGGGGAGTCTCTTCCAGTGCTTGACCACCCTCTGGGTGAAGAACCTTTTTCTAATACCCAACTTAAACCTTCCCCTGTCACAGCTTCATGCTGTTCCCTCAGGTCCTGTCACAGCACTAGAGAGAAGAGACCAGCTCCTGCCTCTCCACTTCTCTTTGTAAGGAAGTTAGACTGTGATGAGGTTCTTCATACCAGGCTTTCTAACTCCAAAGTGAGCTTTCATTGTAATTTTGTTAATATCATCTCCCACATCTTCGTAAAAGATTCCATTGCTACATCATTCCTCCACAAACTTCTCCCACGAATGTGGTTCCCTTTCTGTGGGATGCCATTCTCCCAGTGGTGGACTACTGCAGTGTTGGCCTCCCTCAGAAGCATGGACTCTTCAGGAGCAGCCCCCTGCTCCTGTGCAGAGTCTTCCATTGGCTGCAGATGGGATTATTCTCCACCGTTGATCTCTATGGGCTGCAAGGGCTCAGGCTGCCATCTTACCATGGGCCGAAAGGGAAAGGCTACTCCGGTGTGCTTCCCCTGTTCCTTCCTCACTGACCTCAGTGTCTGCATGGTTGTCTCTCTTATGTCCCACTCCTCTCTGCAAAACAAAAGAGCTCCCAAAACAAACGAACATGCCCAGCAGGTTTTCCCCTCTTAAATGTGTTATTGCAGAGGCATGGATTTGCTTGGCCTTGGCCAGAGGTGGGTCTGACTTGGATCTGTGGAAGCTTCTAGAACCTTCATACAGGAACCATGCCAGTAGCCTCCTTCCCTGCTACCAAACCCCTGCCAGATACAGACCCAACACGTATTGTTAGGAAGATGGAAGAAATGCTTTGCACTGGTGACCTTAAAATTGGGATTTACTTGTGTTTTCAAGTCATTTATGCCATGGAAGTAATGAGACTTTATATAGGGAAAAGACAGTTTTACGTCTAAGGAGGGAAAGAAATTAAATTGAAAAACCCTTAGACATACTATTCTTTTGTAAATACAATGCAGGTCATAATGCTCAGTTTTATTGCACTGTTACTCTGTATATTTTCTGACTTCAAACTAATAGGTTGCTGATAGGATGAGTAAGGAGGAGCAAGAACTATCTATGTGTATGGATGTGCCATTCACAGAGTATGTGCATAATTTTTTTTATATACATGCTTTTAATTTCAAAAATATAAAATACTTTAGAGAAATTATAAGCCTGCAAGTCATTTACAGCTATTGTGTTTCTGGTTAATACAATCTCAAACAATTTTTCTGGCACAGATGGTAACATCATAACGTCAAATCTCAATGCCATCCATTGCTGGCTGTTCCTGGGTGTGGGAAGAGGTGATGATCAGCTAAGATAAAACTAGCTGTTCACAACATCTTGTTAAAACTTCGTTGTTATTGATGATAAAAATGGATTTGGAATAAATGGGAGATTTTCGTGGGGAAATGCTTCTTTCTGTCAAGCTGGGGGCGGTGTGTTTTTTTTTTTCCCTAAGTCAGCTGTATGTGCAATTACATAATTGATGTTTCCAGTGCTATATATTTATTTTGTTTTCATCCTTATGCACATATAAGGATATGAGAATGTCACAAGTGCAAGACAGGAGACATTACTAGGAGAATTCGTAAACAGCAACATTCTTTGAGAGCAAGAGCGTCTATTTGCGTAGTTCTGGGATACTATTGTGCCACTTCAGCCTTTCCATACAGTTTTTTATTTTCCTAGGACACTTTCAATGGATTTTGAGTCCACAGGAAGCATATTCGTATCATTCTCCATTCTGCTACTAGAAGGACCTTAGTCTTTCAGCACATTTACAGTATATTCCCTGCCTTAGTCATGGAGCTTACTTGAGGAAAGAACACATCAAAATTGGATATTTCTGAGTTAAGTTAAGCAGAGTATTGCTGCTCATGCTTTTCAGGTTTTTGGGTTTTTTTGTTGTTTTTTTTTTTTTCCCAATTGTGTAAGACTCATTTATGCTGGAGAAGGTACAAGGAGAAGGTACAAACACATAGGAAGATCAAAAGGTTTCCCTTTACCACTGTACATGTGTTCTGTTTTCACCTCGTGGCCTAAGTTTATTGTCCTTGCCAGCCTCCTCATCTGAGGCATCCTTGAGTTCTTCTGTCTGGTAAGTGAACGTGACCAACTACACTTACAGAGTATTTGCTTCTTTAATTGTCAGACATTCTGTGTGCTCATGTGAGAGACATAGAAGGTTGGATTTGGTGGGGCAATGAAAGAGTCGTGTGGAATCCCTAGCAGTCCTGTAGGCAGAGATCCTGTTACCCGAGTAGCAGCTTCTGCTTTCAGATCCATGGGATATGAATTAATACAATTTCTCTGTTCTTAGCCCTAGCAATTCTGATGACTCTTTTGAGTCTTTAGAGGTGGACTGAATCTGGATGCAGATATTTCAGCCTTTCAGATTTCTACTAATATGCAATCCACTTTTGCAGGTTCTCTGCTAGATTTGTCAGCAGTCTGTCTTTGATTTTGGCAGTTTAAGTTTCTGGGCATTGTCATGCGTATGTCTTAAAAATGCAGCAGGGCTCTTTTAAAGGCAAGAGTCTCAGCTCTGTGTATCAAAACATCTCTTGTGCTTTTTAGGGCCACAGCGATGAGATCCATGAGATATTTCTCACTGCAGACAAGAAAGAAATGTGGCTGCCTCTGGAGCATGCTGAGGGTGGGAATATTGCTGTGCATGTGCAGGTCCTGACGCCCTGCAGGAAGGAAAAATTAATAGTCAAAATACATGTCATTTTTAATTGAGGAAATTTTAGGGGTTTAATTAAAAACATTTTTATTTAATTTAGACTAAAGAAATGTTTAAAAGAGGAAAAGATATCCAATGAAAATGAAAAATTTTACATAGTGAATACTTTTAATGTGGATAGATAATCTGCTCTGGCAAACACTGAGATCTTTATTGTCATTCTATTTATGATAGTGACATTTTTTTAGAATCCTCTTAATGTTCACAGAGCTTCTATCTCTGCTACTTATCTCTACAAACATCATTTCACAGTAATGTACATAGGCTGATATGTCAGTCCTCCTGCTCACAGCAGACAAGGTTCACTGATGTGTTTGAAATGGTGGCCCTGTTGTGCTCCCCTCTGCCAGGGTATTGTGGTAGTGGGAAAGTTTTGCTGAAAAACATTTCACATGGAAAGGTTATAGGACCAAGTTATTCAAATAATGTGTAGCTTCAGCTCTTGGCCACTTCAGTGCACATGCTAACAGAGTGTTAATGAAATTTGCTCTGGTAACTTGTGAAAAATCTTTCTGTAGTGATCAACAAACCAGACCATGAGCAAATCAGGAACACCTTGAAGCTGGTAGAATTAGCAGTACTCAGTCACCACTGATATCAACCAGTTTTGAACTGATTGTCTTGTATGAAAACAGTTCTGAACTTGTTACTAACCTTGCGGGCCATATTATCTGCTTTCTGAAGGTTTCAGGCTGAAGAACAGTTTAGCCTAAGAGCAATATCCTTTCATTACCTCTGTTTGATTTATTGGCTGCCTTTGATACTGCCAACCAAAGTGATGGCCTTGAGCACCTTGCAGGACTCTTGGGCTTGCTCAGGACCTGAGTCCCGTGTGTTTACTTTTTGTGACTGGTACTGGCTGTTCTTAACAGTCCTCTGACCTTGTTTAGCATAAGTTTTCTCTGAGCCCTCTAGAAAGTTTCTATATTTTCAGATGTGGTGCTTGCTACATTTTCAGTGAACCAATACTGATAAACAAAGGATATAAAACTTTACCCCTTTTTGCTTGCTTGAGACTGTCTGCCTTACATCCAAATGCTTGTCTGCTTTATTTCAGCATTTTCTTATACAGATTTTATGTTAATTTGCTCTCCCCTTTTTCCTTTTATGTGATTAAAATGCTCATGCAGCTTTTCAGTTAGCTGTTAGTTCTGTAAGAAGCTTTAATAAGAAAATAAAAGATGTTTTATAGCATCTGAGAATGTCATGTAAGATAAGTAAATATGAACCTGTGATCGGCATCAGGCCTGAGCTTCTAGTGAGCAGTGTGGGAGCTGCTGCTGTTACACATATTGTGCTGCTGCAGAAGTGGGAGGAGATGAAACTTCTGCCATTTCTATAGCATCACTCAGCAAGGTGTAAATGAAGTATGAAATAAAAACTCTCAGCCCACTCAGTGCACAGATAGAAAAAAAGACAGTGCTTCAGTGCTTTATACTTGTTGCTGTGATATGCTATTTGCTGTAATATTAACTTTACACAGTGCCAGAATGTTCCCTAAGTTTTACAATCTCAGGTCAAAAGAGAAATGATTTCTTGTTAGGTCTTCTCCTTTTTCTCTCTTTCCATCAACATGCTACTGCATGTCAAAGCTGGTGTTGCAGAGCAGAGCAGGAGCGAGGTGAAAAGACTGACAAGAGGATCATGTTCTGAGAGAAGGAAATTGTGTGAGTCAGTAGACACAGTTTGCAAAGAACTTCAGGGTAAAAATGAAAAACACTGAACACTGGGTGCAGCTTCAGGTTCAAAAACATTTCTTGTCTTCTTTTTATTGAGATGGAGCTCATGTTGGCTATTTGGAGGGAAGGAGCTATAGGTGGTAATGTATCCATGCTATGTTTAAATTCATTAGCACCGGGGAGTCTGTCTGTGTTGCTAGGTAGCTCATTTGGTGTGGCAGCAGTCTTTGGATGGAAATGCTTTTCTTCCCTAGATTTGCCCCTAGGTCTTGCCCTCATAGCTTAACAAATTGCTACGTAGATCCTTGTGGGATACTGCTCGTTATTTTTAAGCCATAAACAGTTCTTCTGGCAGCCTCCTTTTTATTTGGCTGGAAACATTCAGTTGTTGAAGTTTCTGAGCTAGATCCTAAGCTGGTGTAAATAATGTAGCTTCACTGATGTCAATAAAATCAGGCCAGTTTATACCAGCTGAAACTCCATCCCTTCAGATGCCAGTCAGCTCCTAATCTCCATGCCATATATTTCCCTCTCTTTTCCTAATTCTTGTATGTACTTTTTAGAATTGTGTGATTTGTGCTGCAACAGTGTTAAGAAATAGGATGCAGTGAGGTGAATGGTGGTTTAAAATGCTGGACATCTGGACCCCACATCTTGTTCTGCCCAAGATCTCTGTATGGCAGTGCAATTATTTCTGTCTTTGTGCCCATGCTTTTCCCTTTTGATTTCCCAGTCTGAGATACTGCAGTAACAGGAGCTGCAGTATAGATTGGTAAGTAACATCTCAAAAAAACAAGACAATGGTCAGAGCAGGGCACCCAGTAATGCCACTGTGAACTAGCACAAACTGAAAAATGCAACTAAGTGGGCAGCAGCAACCTGCAGACTGCTTGGCTGCTGGACTGCCCTACAAAGGAAGGGTCACGTGTGGTTGGGCTTCTTAGCACAGTGGGGTCCCCTCTGGTTTCACTGAGCACAGCGGGGCTGTGGATTTATACCATGATCTTTCTGCAAGGCTGAACAGGAGGAAAAGGATTGTGCAGCACACATGTATTCAGGGTGATTCAGCCTATAGTTCTGAGAGCTCTGGAAAGACAGGATGAATTCTAGCAGGAGGAGTTTATATAAATGCCATTCTGATTAAAGCAGGGAGCACAAATGTAAGAAATTGCAATCTGCTCCATTCTGCAACACTTGCCAGTGATAACATGTCCATAGGGAAGGCTTTGTGGTAAGAAATCAAAACATCAAGGTTCAAAGAATACCAGACACCTTTGTAAAGGCACGAAGAAAGCTGGGTCATTAAAACATGCTACAGGCTTTTTAGAGGCATGGGAGAGATCTGAATAACATTCTTTTAATATTTGTATTAAGCCTTAAGAAGGCCAGTAACCCCTTTGATGCACAGAAGTGAATGTCACCCAGCTTGAAGGAAGCTGTCACACAATCAGGTGAACACAAATTTGGAGGACCATTTGAAAAACAGGGCAGTAGAGGTCTTGGCCTGGTTGGTGGAGCTATACATGTTCCATAAAGCAATTTACTACTTAATTTGTTGCATGACTGTTGTAGAGAGACTTTTCTCTGTTTCTGCTCTTTAATAGATTATAAGTAAAAGAAAGCTTCCTTATTGTTACAAATTGAGAGGGTAGTAGAAACAAGACTTGCATTGCTGCAAATGAAAGTCAGATAGTGGAGCAGTGTATTAGATGGGTTAGTAAAATCTCAGCCTGATCAGATAATAGACACTACAATATAAATTGCTTTCCTCTAGTATAAAAATGGCTGTGAAAGCATGTTTTAAATATACGTCATATGGAATCAACATAGGGCAGGATTTAGATTTATTATGTCTGTTTCTGTTTGATCATAAAGGTATTGTACTGTAATATGAAAGTACTGGTGAGATGCATATTTTGAAATAATGCTTCATTCCTCCTCTAAGCAAGCTCTAAAACACAAAGCATTTGCATAAAGATGGGTCCTTGATGGTCTTACTCTTTATTTATAGACTAAATGCATGCTTACAAAACCAAGAGAAATTAATTCACTCAATTTATATCTGACTGCATTATTTCAGAGTTGTCTTTGATATTATTTCAGACACATTTAATTCAAAATATCCATTTTAGTTTCTAATGAAAAACAGCATTCTGACCTTATTCTGGGGAAAAGAAAGGATAACATACAGAAGCTGTGGGAAATCTTTTTAAAAACTGAATTTTGGAATATTTGTTGTTTCTATTATCTTTATGGTTTTTGTTTGTTTTCTAAAAGAAATAAAACAGGTGGTAAGAAACAAAACAAAGCACAGAAGATTCTGGGTCATTGAAGTAGAGTAGCAAATGCAGTTTAATATAGAAAAATGTTGAACAATTCATCTGGGAGGAAGGAACCGGTCTAAGGGATATGTACTAAATTTGCAGTTATCCAGCATGCTGATTAGGAAAGAAATAGAATAGTTATACAGCAATGACTGCAAACACAAATTCCAGTGCATTGTAGCATGAATAATTTTGAACAATATATTAAGGAACAGAAGGCAGCATAGCTGGATTGAAATTTCATTTAAAACATGATTTCAATTTCTTGGATTTTTTCCTTGGTGGTTGAAAAATAAGGAAAGCAATTATTCAAAGCATTTTTCATATCAGTGAAATATTTCCTTTAATTTTTGCATGGAAATGCCTGTTTCTTGAGAATCTGCTCTTTCAAAAAGGTACAGCTCTAGAGAGAAAACAAATACAAAGCTGGAAATTCCAAGCTATACAGATGCACACCTCGACACACACATACACGTGGGTATTGGTGATGTCTCAGGCTTGTGCTCCTATTAAACTGAAATCTAATGCAGAGAGTACTGTATTTAGTGTTTAACTGCCTTACATCTAAATTAACTACCAGAATGGTCAAGAAATAATTTCTGCTTTTCAATTGCCTCAGCCTGTTTCTCTGCCCAGCAGCTTCTTCACAGAGATCACAGGTAACCAGGAAGGTAGGTTGGATGGTGGGGGGGGGTGAGTTAAGCTCTTGGGCCCGTTGGAGTTGTGGGTTACTCCTGAGTATTAGGTGTTTCAAGACTATGTATTTATTGCTAATACTGCAGAATACAGCCAGGTGCTGCTGCATGGGTGTAGCCATTCATGTGCCCTGCTCCCTTGGAGTCTTATAATGCAAAACATATTTTTCGTTATTCCATACCATCTATACTTACACTACTCCTATATTCTTGTTAAAAAGCCTTTTTTTGCTGTCTCTAAGCTTTTTTTCCTATTGGACTAGAAAACTGACAGAAAAGTATGATGCATCAGCACAGGGCAGCTTTTGTGTTTGCCTGTGTTTGTGCAGCCTATGTGGAACTCAGTGGGGAATGAAGCAGGACCATGCTACTAGTGCACACTTCTCTCCCAGGACTGAAAAATATACTGTGGCCAATTGCCAGTGGAAGCACTGCTGTACTGTCTGTCTACCCTGTGAGAGGTCAGTGGCCCAGAGCAAAGCTGGTGAGATGGAGTGTGTGCCTGTGTCAGCTGCTTCTGTTCGCAGTGCGGTATTTTAGCAGTATCCTAATTTACATGGGCAATTTAACAAGACATCCAGCGTTGCAAGAAAGACATGATGCCCGAAAGAGAGGTGAGCTGGGCAGTCGTGAACAGGAATATCTTACGCAGAAGCATGATGTCATGGGTGTTTGTATGCATCAGTGCCCAAGAATGGGAGATTACCTGGCAGCTGCAGTGGCAGGGCTGAGTGTACTCTGCAGCATGCATGACACCCTGTGCCAAAAGCCACACTGCTGTTGTAAGGATACCGAAGTGATGCAGAAACTTGCAAGACTTCCATGTGCTGCCATGCAGACACAGCACATCCTTAGGCTGTCTGCACAGTCCTGCTTTCCAGTTTACACTTTTCTGACAAAAAAGGACTCTCTTGCCATTCAGATGAATCACATATTGGCAGAGATGTATGATGTGGTCCATACATGTGTTAGAATCTCTGTACTGTCATACTGCTGTCCTTTACCTTTATCTTTGAAATGGCAGAATTTTACATCATATGGGTGCTACTTGCCATCTATCACATCAGCTCCCTGCACAGCCAGATTGGAACAGGTGACCACAGTTATTTATTTTCAAATAAATGCTTATTTATGCAAATCTATGCTTTGAATATGCTTATGATGAACAAGGAGAAGAAAAATATCATCTGCTTTAAAGAAAGTTACTGCAGAGGTCCTCACTCAGTAAGTACCCTTTGCCTGACTTTTATGTAGAGGCCAGAGACCGGTAGATGGCAATCTCCTCCTGTCGCAGGAAGAGCAGTGTTTTAATGCAGGAGCTCTTATGTGCATCTTCCCTTTGCTTATTACAGTTTACTTGAAGGGCAAAAAGACCTGGAAATCGTAGGCAGCCTTTGTTAGGCTCAGAATGTCAGAATATGGCAAAGCAAAACTGAAGTTCTACTTTATGCAAATCCTAGCTGCTGGTATCTGAAAAGAAAAGCAGCCTAACCTAATGGAATGAATTTGTATTAATCTTTTTCATTTTTAAATACAGGACATTGGGTTATTTTACAGCACTGTTGTGCTTTTCCTCCTGTGTGCTGCTAATCTTGTAATGCACTCTAAAAAAGAAAATGGTTGTTTTCCCCATACTCCATATTTCCCTTTTCCTCTCAGTGTTTAAGATGTGAAGAAATAATGTCATCTTCAACTGACTTAAAAGGAGTTAAGGCACAAAAGAAAAGCATTTTCCTTCTATAGTAACAAATCTGCCATGCTAGAGTAATGTGTCCAAACAGCTGTGTGAGAGTCTACTTTAGCATTTGAATTGGAAAATGGATGGTTAGGGCTATTGTGGATAATTTTTATACATATTTTTTATTGCAGAAGAGAAGATTAATGCTGCTAATTTCAGTTTTGTGAAAACTCTGAGCTGATAAAGGACTTGGATTTTTTTTTAAAGCAAATATTAATAGCAGGGAAAGAAATATTCCTATCCTGTGTTGGAAATAATTATGTCAGTAATCTCACAACATTGCTTGAAAAGAGTCTGCATCATTTCATGGAATATAATACTGCAGGCATTTGATCAACCATAACAAAACGGTGGAATGATGAAGAAGAACCCTAAATTAATACCCTGGATATACTAACACTGGTAACAGTATAAGGAGGTTTCTCTGGGAATGCAGGATTTTCTGTACTGTACATATCAAGAATATAATTCTTGATATGCTGTCCTGATGTACCCTTTATGTTACGTGTTAGTACTTACTGAGTAGCATAGGCATACCTTTATGAATAACATTCATTAGGGAGAGAAATTAAATGTAACCTGGATCAGTGCCTCATCCTGTAGGATAAAAGATGAAGGGGGAATGATTATGCTAGCTATGCAAAACCTGAATGTTTGGAAGATAACCAGTGATCCCAGTGTGGAGCAGGACAACTGCAGGTTTGTGTGAACACGTATGTTAAGGTAGCTGAGGTCAGGAGGAGGTGGCTTAAAGTGAGTTTTAGGGCCAAGCCCAATCCTTGCACTTTGTTTTCCTCTGTTGAAAGGCTTTTCATCTGACTATGTAGATATGGTATGATCTGTAAAAGATAGCACAGAAAGGCTTTATGAGAAACGTTGGCTATAACCAGACACTACACAATGCATAGCCTAGTCCATTTTACAGGCAATCAGCTTTTTTGATATGAGAAAAGTAAAGGAAGAGGAATCCAAGCAATGCTTATAGCAGCACTATGTTTTGAGCAAACAGTAAATGATGGACATGCATTAGCAGAAGGAAAAAAACTGTCTTATATTAACAGGGATTAAAAGAAAAGAAACAGACTTGTTCAGTGGATAGAAGGAAAAGATTTGTGAGGAAAAATTATAAAAGCTTAAATTTTCTAAATGATAAGTGATAAAAGTGATTGAGTACATGCAAATATATTTCTGAAAATGTAGGCTCATTAGCACAACAGAGATTGCTGGAATTACTTTTCATGATAGAAAGGAATATCGTTTGCAATACATTAAAACAGAAACAAACCCCTCCTTTCCTGCAAGAACCATTATGTTGTAAAACAGCTTCCAAAGGAAAGAATACACTTCCACAGCTTGAAACCTCTAAACATTCATTAAATAATCTAAAATGGGAATGTATAAATGTTTTCCATCTCCAGCTTGTGTGGTTAAAGGACGAAAAACATGCAATTTCTTCTCATTCAGGGTGGGATGAATATGTGTTTATGCTATGGTGGGAGAAAGAATTTTTTTCAGTGCCTCCAGTCAAAGCCTCTTAAGGCACCTACATTTGGCACCTCAGTTCCATGTGTCCTCTGTGGAGGACAGGGATTCATCTAGTGAGTGATTAAAGGTGCTCAAATGAGGCTGCAGCTATGCTTGGCTTCAATGTTCTCAATGATTCTTTAGAAGCACCTGGGTTTTTTGTTCATTGGTGATATGGTGAACCTGCACTCCTTTGAGGCCTAAGTTAGAGTCTTAAAGTTATAGGTAGCACCTCATTATGTATCTGAATGAATGTGTGTGTCCTTTTGAAGCATTTGACCTCTTATCTGGAGACAGTCAGGTACTTTCATTTTATTCAAAATCAGTAAACAAAGCTTCAATTCAAAATTACTTTTTTCCTCAGCTGTTGGGGTGATTTTACACTATATTATGTTCATGTAAATGACTATAGAAGGTACCAAGATATATATGTAAAAATGGACTTATTTTCTTTCACAGTTGTGATTGTTTTTAAAGCTGTGATTTGTGCTCTTTTTCTCTCCTCTGGTAAGCAGGGACTGAGAAATCTGAGGCTCCCATAGTGGTTTCAGGGCTCACATTGGACTTAAGTGCTGCAAGATTTTTCATCAGCCTTCCTTGTTCCAAAATTTCCAAAATGCTACCTAAAATGAAACTTCTATTTTCTGACAAAGAACTAGGGATGGCACCACATGTCTTTCTGGTATGCTAATCTCTTTTGGATTTCAACACACAGTGACAAAAATTTGCCCAGCAGGATAAAACTAGACCATGGATTGTTTCATTCCATCAGCCCTGCCACACATGCTGTGACATAAATGTTACCAGAATACTGGGGGGATGATTTTTGCTAAAACATTAGGCCCAGAATAAAATATTTCCAACTCTATTGTCATTGACACTTACAGGAGAATTCTCAGAACTGCAATCCTTCTTGGTTCTGTATCAAAACTGTGTTTTATGGCACAGCCATCCAGTTAGGGATATTCTGGTGCATCAAAATAAGCTAATCTGTTTAGGTGGCATTGTTTTACAGCAGAATTTTTTCAAGCTTAAGTATCTGCTGAAAAGAAGATGAAAGGATTTCAGTGAAGTGTAGCAAATAAAATAGCTACTGTGCAAGTTCAGTAGTGTTGGAATGGTGTGCCTGAATTTTAATACTTATCTCTACTTTCTGTTTGTGCAGTAGGAAATGATTTTGACTTTCTTCTTAATTTTCTTGGTTTTACTTGAATTCCTTTCCTGACCTTTCCTAACCCATGGAGCTGCTCCCAGTGAGAACCAATCTCTCAGAACCCAGCACGTTATTCTCAAAATCTTGTTTCATGGGCAAACAGAAAGTGCATCTGAGGTATGCATAAGCATACATCTATATAAAGCAAAAAAATTATGATAGAATAACTGAAATGTAAGAGTCTAATCATTAATAGTCCAGATGTAGTTAGTACAGCAAAAGCAGGAATAATAAGACAGTTAACAGCAAAAGCAGGAATAATAAGACAGTTAAAATTGTTGTACGTACACTTAGTTTCTACCCCTTTTCTTGATGTTATACTCACCTCCCTCTGCTCCTCTGGTCCTAATGTCAGTGTTTTTATTCTGGTGGGAGGGAGTGGTGGATGTTATAATGAGTTGCTAGCACCTGGAGTCCTTCACTAACGTGGGTATGATGCTCATGCTGATGATTTCTTCTTCTTTGTAGGATCCACTTGAATCTTTTTATGTGTTACCTAACACGTTTGTATATTTTGGTTCTTTCTTTGTTGTTCTGCAGGTCCATGTTAATCACAATTCACTATACTTGGTACCTTTTATGTAGTTCAGATAGTATTTCTTTGTAGTCTTTGTTAGTACTAGTGTCCTGGTTTGGGTTAAAATGTCCTGGGGACAACTAGGCTCAGTTTCTCCATTTCTTTGATGGACTACTGAGATGTTTACAGCTGTGAGGCCTCCAGAGCCAGTCTGTGACCTACCTTTTGTTATCTCATGACTGTACTCCTCCACACCATATTCTTTGTCTTAATCTCTTAAGACCACAATTTACATGTTAGGCTTGTATTTTCTATGCCACAGTATGCTAAGTCTGTAAAACTATGTCAATACCAAAAATAAGATAAACAAAAGTGATAGCCTTAGAGACCTAGACAATTGAAAATATTGTTGTTACAGCTAAACCAAGTAAAACAAATCTGCAGGCAGGCCAGAAAAGCTCAGACAGAGAAGGCTTGGCAAACTTCAGTCCCGAGGCTGTGCAAATTCAGTACAAAGCTTACAGCTTGCTACTAGCAGTGATAACAGTATACTACAGAGCTACATGGTTGTAGAGAACAGGTCGCACTGAGCAGATTCCTGTACTGATACTCCCTTATGTTGAGGTTGTAATCTTTTGTGTTTGATTAGTTTAAGCCAACTTTCTGACAAACAACTGCACGGCTGATGACCTGATGCACTCAGAACTTAAATAATACAGGAAATAATGTGGTGGCAGAATGACAGTGATAAAAGATGTCTCCACACAGCATGTTCACACTCAGTGAACTGGTTTTCCTGTTTTCCTGTTCAGTGATGGGAAAGAGACCTCCACAGCAGGTATGGTAGAAGTCATATATGGCCACTCAATCACCAGGGAAAGCTGGAATCTTCCATTTGTGGAAATAAAGATCAGCGGCAGTGGCTGTTAATTTTCTGCAGTTTAACTTACACTGGATACTCACAGGTATTGGGACAAAGATGGTGCTTATTGTTTTGATTTGGCAGCATTTTGATTTTTAATCTGTGTCTCATAAAGTCAGATCCTAGTGATCATCTTACTTGCTCTCAGTTCAGGGTGTGTGGGGAATGATAATGAGGTCACATTTCCTTCACACTTTGGGAAAAAGGAAGCTGCAGTGGAAAGCAAGAAGGAGAGGGTCCAGGCTCTACAAGCAAAGATCTTGTTTATGGTGGAGCAGAAATGCCTTTATTCTGATTCTTGCTCCTAGTACAGCTGTTTTATGGTAAATGGGAAATGTACCTTAAGACCTTAGTTCTTGTTCTTCCACCACTGATCTGTAGACTGAACATTACATTGCAGAAACATGCATTCTGCCTTTCTCCTCTTTCTTTCCATCAACATGATACACTCAAATTTTTTTGTTGTTGTTTTTGGCACAGCTTCAGTCAAAAGGGATAAGGAGATTGTCAGTGTTTTCACAAAGGTGAACACTATAACCCTGGAGACTGAGCCTTCCCATGGAATGTGAGAAATGTGGTTGTAAGACTTTTTCCTCAGGGCTCTTAATAGCAAGGGACCCATTTCCCCCGTTTCTAAACAAGCTCTCTACAACAATCTTTACAACATTATTATTTTGTAAAAGTTGGTATCATTCCCAGCTCTGTTTTAAACAAAATCCTGAATACACTGGTAACTGCATTTTGTCTGGAGTTAGTATTTGTTAGAAAAGCTCTTAGAACATGTATGAGATGAGACCTTTTAGAGAACTTAGCTGAAAGAAACCTAGTTACTGATCTTTAAGTGGATTTATGTGTGCTGGTCAAATTACAGTAATTTTGTTCCCAGCTAGAAGTGTAGTTCTTGGCATATAAAGATATTTAAATTCAAAATAACATGATGTTTTTGCAGTAATTGAGCAGCTTTTTAAAGACTGAAGCCTCAAAGAAGACTGAGTTTACATAATAAAGTATTATATCCCACTATGCAAAATATCTAGTAACCTTAAAGAACGTTTTCTGTATTACATAGTGATAACAGAGACAGACTTTTTCAAGCAGCCAAGCAAAAGCAAAATATCAAACTAGATACCAATTTTTCTTCCCTGATATGAGTAGAGTTACATGAAGAAAGGGAAAAGTATTAGAGCAAAGCAATCTGCTGCAGTGTGTCCCACTGCATTGCAGGTTACCCAAAGCATATACTATTTCCTTGAGCAGAAATTCATCCACTAAGCTCTCTTTTTGAGGGGAAAGTGTAGTGGCAGTTGGTGCGGGCAGTATGGGAAAGGGCAAATGTAGACTGAACATCAAACTAAGAAGAAACTGTGAAGGGTAGAGAATGTTTTTATGGAAACTGGAAAACAAGCCTTTAAAAAGCAGCTTGATAAACATAAGATAACCTTGCTGAAAATGAGATGTGGAGATGTCTCTATTTGTCCTGCTTCATATGTGAAGTACTTAACCAGAGCTAAAAAACTGACTGCCCTGAACCTCACATGAGACTGTAGGACTAAGACAAAAAAATGACAAAGTTGTGCAACACTTGAAAACTGAGCTGTTGTGTTTTGCACTACCCCAGTACTTATCAGGTGAAAGGAAGCATATTTGTGAGTTATATCACACAACTTCAGAGTCTTGTTCTTTTCCAACCCTTTCAAATTCAGTCCTATCTTCTTTTTCAGGAAACTGCTAAGTGTTAAGATCAGTGAGTCTGTGCTTCTGTGGGTAATATGAAGGATGATATGTACATAAGAGCAAAATTTTATTGCTTTACTTAAGTGTCACTATTACACCTGTAAGCTAAAAATACTTCAACACAGCTATTATTTATGTAATCCCACTATAGCATTTTATTTTATTTTAAGTTTTTAAAATCTCAGCAAGCACATACTTGCATTTTTGGCAGATACCTTTATAAATCTGACCCCTGATTTATATCTGAAACACATATTATACATGTACAATATTTCTGAGTTTTCTCCTTCTTATGTTTTGATTCTCACATCACTGCTTTCTCTTTGAGTTACATGAATGGAAGCAAAGAAGTAAGAATCATTGAAATGTCTTTGGAAGAATAGCAGGTTCGTGAATCACAGTTATTAGAAGCAGAGAAAAAAGTCCTTTGGATCACCTCAGCTGACCTTTGCATTTTGCAGTATTACTCATTCAATATACTCCTTAACCTCTTAATCCAACCTTTTTTTGACAGTTTGTAATTCTAAGTTGCTGAAGGTGGGACGTGGACCTACTTTCAACTCAAATTTTAGTGGGAAGAAATAGGTATTAAAAAGAGTACAGAACTTTGCAACTTCAGCTTAGCAGTTTTCACTATCCTGGTTTAGACATTTGTTTCTTATTAGCAATATAAATTTATAATGTTGTTTAAAAATACAAGGGTACTACTTCACATGCAGTATGGCCAGACATATTTTTTGTTGGTAGAGGAATTTTAGGGAGTCTCTGGACTGATTAAGGCTCCTAAAAATGATGTAGTATTACATAGATATGACAAGGTGGCTAGTACATAACAAATCTCTCTCTTTGGCATAAAAGAGAGTTGCTTTAATTATTTCTAGTTCTTAGGACATCTTCAGATTCTATATTACTCCCCATGTTGAATGACAGTAGTACATATTTTTGGACACTTCTATTTTCTTCTTGAAGAAAGGGGAAGGATGGAGGTAAGAAGGGAAGCTAGGGATCATTAAAAACATATATATGCAGAATTTTGTTGTTAAGTTCAGGGATTTTTTTTTTTGTTTGTTTAATATCTTAGTTAAACTGGTTTTTCCTTAGATATAATTGTCTGTTTGAATTGCCATCCGTGGGTAGTGTGATTCACAGGCATAAGGCCAGAAGGGCATTATGTAATCTTTTAGTCTAACCTGATGAGTAAGACATACCACAGAATTTCATCCAATGATTCCTTCAGTGAGGAGGATTATTATTTCTAGCTATATAAATGAATTAATTTCCTTAATTTTCTTTGAAAGCCTTGGAAATATTTATAGATTGTGATCTTACCCTTCCTTTCTTGAAAGCCTTTGTTTTTCAACACTGCATAAAATTATGCTGTCTTTTTGAGTCTTTCATGTTGTTTTATTTTCCTGTCATTGTATTATCTGTAAGAACTCTTCAGGAAGTGCTAGATTCATCAGACTGATCGAACTATTTTTTCTTACTTCAGGAAATGCATTTATTTTCCTCTGATTATATAAAAGTAGATAAATAATAATGCAGTTTATTTAAATGCTGATTTTTGTAATTTAGAGAAAGAGAAATGACAGAATTCAAAATGGGGGAAAAGCTGATATGTTTCCTCAGAAGTAATGTATCAATGATGTGAAATTTTAAATAATAATAATAATTTATTCATATCCGCGAAATCTCAAAGGGGGAATGAAAAGCCTTATACAGTGATTACATGACCTTCTCTTTGGAAAAAAACCCCAATAATCCAGAAACAGTCAAGAAAAAAGAGAGGATTACAATTTTAATAAGTCTCTCTTCTAATAAAAACCTTACATAAGTTTCAATTTTAATTCAACATACAAGCTAAAGTATAAAGAGTTATTTTTGGGTTGAGTCATGCTGTTTTCCTTTCAAAATGCACCTTCGAAATCTATAATAAATATTATCCTTTATTCTATTGTCAGCTGTATAGCTGCTATTCTAGAAAACTCAATTTTATTTATTCTGCATTCTCTCCACACAATTCATCAAGTCTTCAAGTGAGAGCAGAAACTCTCTGGGACATGAACCAAGTCTTTATAGCCATAGATAGGCTATAAAGTGTCTAGCACACTTTGTGTATAGATTTAATGAAGTTTCTTGAAACAAGAATATTATGACTTCTGTAGCTGTTGCCAACCCCTTTTCATTTCCAGAGATCTGAAGTTCTTTAAAAGGCAGGTAAACAAATACAGAAATACTCTCATATCTCTGAGGCTTGCTTCTAATGATTGGTCTTAATTCATAAAACTCAGCACCAGAAGAATCTTTGTCAGTTTGGGAGTTTGAATTATCTTTATAATTGTTTTAATATTTGTAATAAATTATAACAGTTATAATCTAAATTAGAAATTACAATTGTTACAATTAATCATTGTGGTAGTTTATAATTGTCTCAGCAGGAGACCATAGAGGCATGGCGTTTGTGTAAGAAAATGTGTTTTGTTTTTATTTTGAGAGCATGCATATACCCACAAGAGCCCATAATGTGTCCTTGGAGATAGTACTAATCTGTGACTTAGTGAAGAAATGAATAAAATCAGGTGTTTTATCCCCTCAAATTCGAATGCATAAATATGTGAAGAAGTAGTTTTGCAGGTTTAAATTTCAGCTGTCCAGAGAACTTTTGTTATTTTTTAGCTAATGCAAGCACAAGAACATCGTGTCAAAATGCCGCCATGGAAGTAAGCTGAAATTAGCAATCTGCCTTGATCCTCACATTGGAAAGCCACCTGAAATGTAGCTGAAATTGGAAAGCTACCTGAAATGTGGGTGAAATCAAAGACATGCAATGCGTCAACACAGAATATTTTGTTAAAGTATGTGATTTGACTAGCTACTCAGGCACACATCATGTCTGGCACAAACCCATAAAAGCAACATATTCAAGCTTTCTTTATACTTACAATTTACCCATTCTTCATATATCTCCTTTCAACAATATGCATTTTATTTCTATCACAAGTGTCCCATACAACAAATAACGTGCCTCCTTTGGTTTTTTTTTTTTTAATTTTGCCTCACTGCAAACACCTCCTTCTTAACTGCTGGTAACTGATAAAGTTTAGATTGGAGAAAGAGACCACAGGGCTACCAAGTTGTGGTCAGCAAGTGATCAATTATACACTGGAAATCTGGAAAACTTGGAAAGGCAGAGTGCATATTGTGATAGATGGCAGATGGTGGTATTTGTTCAATTCTGCTTTGTTTTGAAAATAAGAACTGGTCCTCACTGGAGTTAGGTAATTTAGATACAATACAGAATTAGATGTTGATGGTTCTTCTAGAAGGTGGCATTGTTTGTGTCTGCAGTATATGCCTGAAGCAGAAGAACCATGGGTAAGACAAGGGTCATATGCAGTTTCCCAACAAATTCACAGAACTGAGAGCTCTGGAACATCCAGGGAGAAGTCTCAGAGCAGTGTTTTGAGGTTCTGCCAGCAGATGGTGATAAAACATGAAGTAGAAGAGGGAAGAAAGCGCACACAGTGGATCTGATTGAACAAAGGCAGCCATTCTTCCTCCAGACTCATATTCTCTGCCATGCTCTGGGAGATGTGTGTTTTGAGGATGGCAGTCTGAGAACCCCATACAGTTGTAACCTTTTAAGAGCTGCCACTTTGAGGCTATGGACTGTCATTGCAGGCTCTGCTAAAGATCTGTGGTAAGAATATTAGAAAAGATGAAAGGAGTGCTAAAGCTTGAAAGGGAGGAGGGTATTAGAAGAAACTTGGGGTTGAAAAAACCCCAGGGAATTCAAACTGTAGGGGTTAGTAAAGTTTGAAATAGTTTAGGATAAGGGAATTTGGGAAAGTGGGGAGGAGGGAGTTGATTAAAGACTTGGTTGCTTTGTATGCAGAAGGCTGGAAAAGCTTTTAAAGTTTGTCTCTTGCCATTTGTAAAGTGTCACTTGCTTGGCAAATTATTTAGAACACTGTAAAATATTTTCAAATTACAGTCACAAACTTCTTTCTTACCTTTTTGCGTTCGTGTGCGTTTCTAGCAAAAGTTTGTTAGACCAAAACCACCCCTTTTTGTGCCTTTCAGTGTCTGATGAGCATTAACTAGTTCTTCTGCTCATTTCATAAATGTCCTCATATTTGGCCAGGTCATATTAGAGATGTTACTTTTAATATACAATAAGAATATAGTTTCTGTAAACAAATACAATTTTTCCATCCATAGAATTAATGTAGACCTAGAGCTTCAGCTAAGTCTTCTGAGAAGCCCAGAGGATTAAAAAAAAAATTAAATTGCCTTTGTGAATTTTAGATTTTGGCTGACACCCAGGCTAGCAGCTTCAAAGAAACAAAGAGAGGTTTAATATATTTGAGATTTATATTGTGGTAGATACAATTGCATAATTTGCTAGACATTTCTGCATAATGGTGCTATAATTCCTGTTGTTACAATTTGCTGTTGAGTTTAGCCATCATTATAACTAAATTCTCGTGCAGACTATAACAGCGGGAAACACTAGAACAATGTATTAATCACAACAAATTAAATTAGCAAAGAGTTTCCAAGATTCTGAGACAGTAAAGATAGAAAAGATACAGCACAATGAGGCAGTTCAGGTTTCTGCTGATCCAAGGTTATTTCCTGCTGTGTTTGAGATCTAAGGTCTGAATATGTGAGTAAGTAGTGGCCAGCTAACCCTTTCAGCTTTGTTCACTTGTCGTCTATTTCCCAGTTGGATAGAAGACATATCTAGGAAAATACTGGCTTTCCTGGCACTAAAAAGTCAAAGCCATCTTTATTCTGACTAATCTTCAGTCTGAATTTACAAAAGTGCCTGGAGATGAGAGTGCTCATCTCCACTCTGAACCTTCTTTATTATCAAAAGCCATTCACAGGACAAGTACCAAGAACAACTCTAGTGTAAGAAAGATAATCAGGCTTTTCCAAACCAGTCCAGGAAACGTGCTACTGAACTTCCTTAAGATCTGATCTTCAGCAATGGACACGCAAAGTCAGTAGCAATTTTGGCCAGAGTTTCTCAAGATGAAGTGTAATTTCTTTTGTTAGAGTATGCCACAGAATAAATTTCTCCTAATCAGTATTGGGACCTTTGAAATTTGGAACTTTTAAAAAATACTACTTCATATTAAATATATGTTTCCACTTAGTCAAAGAAGTCAGGGATGTAAGTATAATATTTACTGTATTGTGTGTTAATGCGCACAATTTTGTATGTATATATAAACCCAACATATGCTATGCTATACACTTAAAAAAGTAAAATCAAATACATGCTAAATTTTCTTTTATGTCATATTCCACAAGCATTTTCACAAGTGATCTTTGTGGTGATTCATTCATATCATAAGATATTCTGACAGACATCCAGGACAAATCTAGAATAGGTGAATACTCCTGTAACTCTCTCCAGTCATACTTACTAATATGTATTTTTCTGTCACTCCAAGAGGAAAGTCTTGTGGGGGAAATGAGATTGGGATTTTGGGAGAGAATTCTGTTATATTTCCTTTTGACTTGTAATAGGCTATGCTCTATATGCCTCTTTTTAGACCTAGAATGAAAGTTACTTTAGATGAGGTCCTCCTAATAAGGCAAGTGGAGAAAAGGTTGATTTGTAGAGTTAAATAGAATTTAATTAGCAGACATCCAACCTTGTCAAAATGAACAAAAATCTTAGGCAAATATAAATTTCATTGCTGAAGATATAAGTGTCCAGAGATCTTGAGTGCCTTCTGAGGAGAGCAACAAGAAACCTTCTGTTTTTTTGGTTTTCAGTTCTTTCTTTGTGCATTTAAAATGTGAGGTTGATATAATATACAACTAATTTGTTCTGTGGATTTAATTCTGTCTGATCTCCAGAGTACTAATTGACCTGTAAGAGCTGTCTTGGTGAATCAGACTCATGCCCTTAATAAACTTCAAATAGCAACCTGATAAAGCCCATGGTTTTTATAGACTCCTTCACACTCTTCTCAGAAACAAATGGGAAGAAGTACAGAATTACCAAATGACTGTTCTAATGTTAAATCCCCCCCAGCGATTGTAAATAATAATTATAATAATAATAAACAATAAAAGCAGCTATATGTCTCAAAATATTTTAAAGAAAAAGTCTGTTCTCACTCAAGACCATGATGGGAACCCTCCCAAGTTACCCTTCATATTTTCTAGTGTTTCTGTTCTACTCCTGTTTGTGCCTTGTTTCTTTATCTAGCCAATTTCTTTACCTGTTATGTAATTGCATGGTTTCAGAAAACATTAGAATATATGGGACAATTGCTTTTTTGGTTGCATTGAGTATAACTTTTTAAAATTGTGCTTTCTAGCAGTCACAATGTTCAAGCATGCTAGCTATTGTTTACAGTATGAAACTTCTCATGTTGAGTGATTTTTCTGTTTCTTAGCAGGCAACTGTTTCTCAGTTATTATTTCTGTCTGCATTTACTAGTTTCTTAAAATAAAGTATGTAACATACTCAGTGGCTAAAACTAAACCAGAGTTCATGAAATTTAAAGCTCTTTTAAAATATTCTAAGGATATTTTAAAATGTATATTTGTAGAACTATTGAAAAAGTTACAAATGTCTCTTTTTATTTAGCAAAACCATAATTTCAAGGTAATATTAGATATGAACAGATGTGCATACTGTGTGGAACAAACTATGCAAATATTTTAAAGCAAAATCACCATAAGTTGAATTTGGCAGAGCAGAACAGATGTGTCCACCTGTTAAGAGACTAGGCTATCAGCACTGGGGATGCAAGATGTGATTAGACCCATAATGGGAGCTATTTAGGAATGCATCCAGGTTAGCAGGAGGTAGCAGAGTTTCTGATTACTGTATCATTCCACTTTTCCCTAAAGTGATCAATGAGTTGAATTAGGCAAACAGAATATTTACACGCTGGACCACTGAAGAGAGGGATCTACGTTCTACACTATATGAAAACAGTGCAGAAATTATGCCTGTTTTTCAATAATGATGAAAGAATGAGAGAACAGGTGGTTCCACAGGGGCTGCAGAATACAGTGGACTCCAACAATCTTTATTTATTCGTTTAAATTTGACATCCTGAAAAGTAAGCAAAATTATTGATTCAGCTACCATAGCAATGTTAGTAACTGATTAATTTCTCTTTGAGCCACTTCAATAAGCTGTGAGAATACAAAAAGCATACTCAATGCACAGCATATCACATTCATTTTAATGTGCATTTTGTTCAGCCAGGATTGGAAATTACTTCTGCTTCTATGTATTTCTTAATAAAGAACAAAAGCATACCATAGAAGAGATACAGATCAAAGTCAGATTTTAGGCAGTAAAATGCAAAGAGAATGAGACAGATGTTGTGACGGGTTTATATTTTCTTGAGAAAAGAATGGTTTACTTTTGTTGTTGTTCCCAAAAAATATAGTAATAAAGTGGATTCTTACCACCTCCGCTTTGCCGGCTGATATCTTTTGTATACTCCTGACTACTTCATACATTTAGTACTGTTTTACACTGTAGACAAATAAACCTACAGAAAAATAAGCTACAGATTTCTTCAACTTCTGGGTTTCCAAACAAAGATCTAATTTGGTGTTATTGTTCATGATGAGGTGTGAAGCAGAAAAGACAAGGGTTCATTTTCCAGTGCTGGCTTAGGGATATAGATGCTAAGAATACAAAGTCTAGTTTTGATTTTCTAAATTGAAACAAGTGTATTTATAAAAGGTGGATACTGAGTGAGGAAGAATACATGTGCCAATGTGTTATTTTTAATTTAATTGTTCTTAACATATAAATATTTTCTTACTAGGATATGATGTGTGCTATTCATCCACTAAAGTCCAAACTGACATGCAAAATTTGAATACCTACAGGTATCAAACAGTTAATTTTATATCTATAAACAGTAAAACAAAGTTAACAATGGATCATCCCTAACACTAGAAGTCCTCAAACTTTACACAAGACTTGTAGAATTTTATACATTGTAAGAAAAGTACTTTGAAATGCTGTGTGACTGTGACAGTCCTGGCATTGAAAGATCAGAAATACAATTCTCTAAGTTCTCAAACTTAGAGCAAATGTTCCGTTTAAATCTATTGTATTTGTTACTTTGGGACTGAAAGAGCGCAGAAGGCTGTCAGACTAGGATGTGGAAGTACACAAAGAAACAGAAGTTGTATGAGAAAAATCCTCTAAATCCTGTTTTTTTAACTGCAGCTAGAAAAACCAATCTGTTTTTCTATATAGATCTTTTCACATGGAATTCTTTGGTCATTTTTCAACATATATTTAGCATGAGATTATACTTTTGCACTTCTGTATTTGGTAGTTGATAAATAATGTTACCAGTGGCCAGTCTTTAACTTGTATGATTCTGCCAGCATCACAATGTATCAAGTTGGAATCAGTTGGCTTAAACTTTTTGTCCTCTAGTTCATGAAGAAATTACTCAGTTTTCTAGGAATTTTATGGGAAAATTGAAAAAATTAATGGTTCTTGCATTAAAATAGTTGATTTCAGTTTGTTGCATTGTGGCCACTTTTTAGCATGGTTTATAGTATGCTTAGATAAACTACATACCTTCTCAGGAGGCATTTGCACATTCAAGCAATTACCAGCCCAGTTTTCTGAAGACTGTCATAAGCAAGTGTGATTTCATAATGAGAAATTTCTTTTAATCTCATACTTTTACATAATTATTCCATGGTTCTTAAATCTTGAGCCTTACTTTAAGGAATAATCCATTTTCTTGGGAAGATAAAGTAAGGCAATATGCAACTTATATTAACAGTAAATTTCCTAACATTCCTAAATGTTTAGTTTAGATTTTTAAGCATCCTTTCATCGTTGAGAATCTGGTAGATTTCTACTTTGATTGGCATGTCATTATGAAGTTGTACAGAAATACATTTTTCTAATTAGAAAACACCTTCCACATTAAAAAAATTGTTTCATATCGCAGTCCTTAAATTATCAATGGTAAACATTCTATAGTAGATGATTTTAAGAATGTTATTAAGGGTTCATACTGTTTTTCTGATAGTAATTGGAAAATGAAAAAAAAATTTTTTTTCAAGATCTTTGTCTCTCCTCAGGAGAAACTTCAAATTGTAATGATCTGGACCAAGTGGGTCTGCGTATTTTCAGCTAACATTTTGGGGGAAGAAGCACAAGACTACCGTAGTAATTGTCACATTAACCACAATGAAACCAAAACCAGCATAAAAATCAATGAATTTGATAATTTTTAAGTTCAGAATGCTGTAAATGAGTGGATAATATAAAGTTAGAATAGAAAAAAATATTGTTTTTTTCTCTGCCGTTGAGTTTTAGCTATGGTAATTTTAATCAGAACAGTTGAAAGGCTTTTGAGTCAGAACAATAAAAACACTGCAGGACTGTGGCCCACAAACGATACTTTTCTGCTGTTGACAAGTACATAAGCTGCTTTTAGTAATGTTTTATCTATTGTTAGAATGAATAAAGCTGCTGTTGTAAACACAGCCAACAGACAGGATAGATTTTAAATACTTTTGTTCCTGCTGAGCCATTACCAACACCTGCAGTTAAAATAATTATTTCAAATGTTTTTCTTTTTAAAAGAAGGAGTAGTTAGCAGTAGACCTGTCTTGTTATGGCAAATTAACATCTGCAGTTAATATGATTCTCCTTGGTTGTAAACATCCTGAATTAAAGCTTGTTATCTGCTTTAGAATGTATGTTTTATGATTTCACCTGTTTTGTAGAGAGATAATTAAACATTTCACTGAAGTGCAAGTTGGATGACTATGATCTTATTTTAGCCACCACAGAAATGATTGAATATTTTTACAGCAGATATTGTGAGTATTTAATTAAAGCCTGTCCTTAAGTAAAGCAAGCATAACCAGTGAAGACAGTGGAAATGATTTAGAGGTTCTGACACTGAAAAGAAGTCAAAAGCTGAATATAACGTTTGGCTATCTTGTTATTTTTTAAAAGAAGAAAATTTTGTCTTAATCTTAAAAAACCCAGCTTTAATACACATGAAATTCTAGGGTAAATATGAAAACCAGGAATAGACATGAAATAAGCAGAATAGCTCTGTGCCTTATTTTGACCTAGGGTTTGTACTGTAACTAATAATGGAAATACTCTTGGTTTATATCATCATCAAAATGGCTAAAAAGGATGTGTGGTTTTTCTACATGCAAATTTTCTAAAAATATTAGGAGTTGAAGAATTTTTTTAGAATGTTATAGCTTCATGATATTTCTCTATGACCTGTCTTTAAACTGTAATTTGACCAGATCAGTGCTGATCAAGCTTTCAGTCCACTAGTATTTTCCTACCCTCTGTCAGATTTCAGTTCTATCAGAGTAAGTTGTCAAACTCTGCTAGTTTATATATCAGAACAAACCTTATCAGCTTAACATCTGGTGCAAAATTACTTGAAACCTTTGGTGACTCTGAGACTAGTGATTTACATGAGATGAAGAAGCTGCTCTGTGTTGTAAATTGTCTGCTAGGTTTCATGACTGCTTTGTAGATTTCATTCTAGAAGCCATGGGCACTAATAAATAAATAAAAATTAGCTTTAGACTATGTTCCAGTGTATCCTGCTGCTCATACATGTTCCCATAGTATGAATATCATCTCTTTCTTTGTGACTGTACAGATATTTGTTGATCAGTGTATGAACAAAACTGATTTGGTATAAAATCAGCAGACAGACATTGGCAAGAATATCTTCAGTGGCACTGCTTATGAAGACTTGTATCATTTGTATCTGTTTATCCTGCATTTGTGAAACATTCACACCCATGAGACCACTGTGAAATTAATTAAATTTTTAGAATCAGTTCTCCCATTAAATATTTGACATTATCTCTGGATAACTAAGTCTGTTAATATTCCCACCATTAGGCCTTTTAATTTATTTTCTGCAGATGCTCCAGTGGCCAAAAGCCTACCACAAAGTAAAAAAATAGTCCCTTAAAAAATTCAGAGATTGTTGTTACAGAAAGACCTTTTCCTCTAATGAAATGCCTAAAACTTCTCTGTTTTGGAAGGAAGAAGATGTGAGAATTGCTTTAGTTAAATTAATATCTGTGTGTTTTTCTTCTCTGTGAACTTGATTTAGAAAAAGCCTCCAGCAGAGCATAAGCAACATTAAAAGAAATGAAACAGAGCAGCACATATTTAAGTATTGCTTTTTTCTGACAGTGATATTTCTGGTAATAGGGGAGTTTCAAAGGGGTATCTGTGCAAGTTTCTTTGCAAAGTACTGGGCGTTTCACTGATTCATTTCCTGACCACCTCATTCTGAGGTGCCATCCTCTCTTTTTTAATCCTGGTTCCTATTCTTACATCCATTTAACTGGATTTTTCAAGCTAGTCTTACCTTTGCAGGAGTTTTTAGTTTTCTTTAAGACCACAGTAGTACTGTACACTTGCTCCCAGAGAGTGCTTGTGAGTGATATCACACAAATCCATTCCTCAGAAATTGAGGGCATCACCCCTATTATAAACCAGCTACTGTCAGGGACCAAGGTTAGCTTCTGTCACCTGTGGCTGGGTTTCCCACATTACAGTCTGAATACAGCATTGTAAAGATTTGGGACAGATCTCTGCTTTTCATGTTTAATTTTGCACTTTCTTTTCTTTCCGTCTCTGTGAATTCAAACCTGTGGTTCTTTGAATGCTAGGTGCCACATAACTACCACTACAGACATCTAAGATGTTATAGTGTTGGCTACAGCAAGAGTCAATATCTTCTAAAAGAAAAAGCACAGTGATGATAATAATTAGGTGGACTGTATTTCAGGGTTAAAGGAAAATGATTCCTAAGACAAAGCTCTAATATAAGGGCTGAGGTTGGCATTATTTTCTTTAGTTCATTTAACAGCTGACTGAAGAATAGTGAAGGAGGTTATTAAAAGGAGGTAGCTAAAAGTACTCAAGCCACTAGGATTTACATCTCCTCTACTGTGAAATAAAGCATTTCTTTCTGATTTTAAGAACTGTTTCAGCTAATTGTCAGCTTGGGAAGGGCATTTCTGATGTTTTATATCAAAGATGACAGACATCAAATGCATTCTCCAGCCTGTGTAATAGAGCTGTGCTCTGTAACTCACCTGTGATTTAACTGATGTGTGAAGGAACTTTAACACCTATTGCACCCTATAAGCACTTAGTACCAAGAAAAAGAAAGGAAAAAAAAGAAAAAAAATCATGTTATATTAAGACATGTACTGGTACTCATTTGTCACTCACTTGGAAAGAGCTAGTTTCTTTTTTGAAAATTCACTTTAGAATACAAATATATACTAAATATACAGTATTTAAAAAAACCCAGAAAATTTGTCATGAATAGATAATATTTTTTATCAGATGAATCTTTATTTGTGGATTACTTTGAAGTTAAGACTATCCTGATTGATGGCTGATGTACTTTGTTGGCTTTGTAATGAGTAAAACCATTGCATTTTTATACTAACACAGCTGAACACAGTGTACCCGAACTAGGCCCTGAAATGTCAGAATGAGAGGAAAATAAGATGGAAGCCAACTGAATAATCTATGGGGATACATGTCCCTTGTTTTACTGGGATTTTGTAAAGGGAAATTGTCTTATTTAATTTGAATTTAAACTTGTTAATGATCTTCCAGAAATCTCAGTTGAATATATTAAGAGAATTGATTCTAAAAGCTGCTTCTGAGGCAGCTGAGCAAAACCCAAGAATTCTAATAATATTGTGTGATTTGAAAATGTTACCAATTTTTCTTAGATATAGTAAGATTTTTTTATCAGTGTTCTTATTGAAGTGATCACTGTGAAAAACTTACCTTGAACTTTTTGTGCTGTTACAGAACAATGACATCTGTTTAATGTCAAGTATAGAAACTTGTTTTCCTGCTTCATAAATGCACAAAATCTTCTGAAGCCTTGATAAACAGACAGAAAAATGTGATTATACATAATCCAACTCTATCTTAATTCCCAGCAGACTCAACTTTTATAGCATTGTTTTAATGAGATATTACTAGCAGCTTCACAACTGTTTAATTAGAATTTTGGCATGATCCTTAGATCAAATAAAAGTTTTGAGCACAATAATCATGTTTATATTTTATTTTTAAACAACCTTAAATGATGGCTTTGGGAAAAGTGTTGGAATGTCTTACATATTACACATAAGGTATGTTTTTATAAAGAATAGGTGCAAGTGATTTTTTTTCCTTAAGATGTAACTTTGTTATGAATACATGTGTATGTGACTGGTATGTGTGTGTTTATATGTGAATGGAAGCAGTTGAATCCAAGACTACTTTCTAATTTCCATTCTTTTTAAAGAGAATATAGAGTGTGTTTACTTGGGAATAATTTGCATTTTATATTTAAAATGTGAATTAAGGTTGGGAGTGTATGTGATAAGATTTTACTGATATCTTACAAACCATACAACTCTGATAAATATGCCCAGACTATCTCAACAATGAGGCAATGGCAGTTGTGCATTATTCTGTCACTGATTTGTAAAAGTACGCTAATTGTTCTTCTTGTTATTCTAAATTTAAAGAGAAATAAAAAATCCCTGCCCTGACTAACTGAAATTTGTTCTTTATTTGGCACTGTGTAAAAAAAGCTACAGTCTTTTGGTGCTATCAGAAAATCAATTATTTTTCCATGTTTTTTTACTTTATCTCTCTAGCATAATGTATGTCATCCTGGCTGATAGCCCCAGCCTCCATCACTACTTTTATTATTACAGTTCCTTATAGACCCATATTCATTCTGTTATTTGCCCTTAATGAACCTGCTGCATGTAGAGGTTTCTGCAAAAAGGCTCAATATGGCAATACGTGGCTGCCATGCTTAAGTTAGCATCTGCCTTGAACTTATGCTCTGTAGTCTTTTGGCTCATCCTGCACAGTTTCGTGTAAACTTTGTAGATGTAAAGAACAGCCTGTAGGAAAAGTTTTGTACCCTGTTTTGTAATGCCTTTTTCTGGTTGCAAATACTGAAGTAAAGACAGAAAACACCATGAATTTTAATTTCCTTCTGGTTCTAGTTCTCTTCTGTTCAGACATATGGAAGAGGTTATTGAATTTCTGATTCTGCAAGTTTCTCTTTTCATCACTTAAAAATGTTGTTAGTAATGGAAAAGCCCTGTTAGTTTCTGGACATTCTGCCCCGATCTTTACCTGTGCAGTGTTCGATTGATTGTACTTCCCAAATATTCTTGCAAGCTCATTTCATAAATTTTTGAAGCAATGAGATGCTGTTAGTTCCCAGGAGACAGTGCTCCCCAGTAGAGCATTTGCTTTTTTTTTTTTTTTTTTTTTTTTTTCTCCTGGCCTGTTCCATGGCTTGTTCACGCTATATATTGTGTCTGTATCAGAACCAAGGATTTAACTTGATGGAATTTAAGCTGGAAGTCAAGATCTCAGATGCTTTCCTTATTGTCTATGGAGCAGAAAATCTGCTGTTTCCCTACTGAAGCAGAAATGGGTAAAACTCTGTTCTACCTTTTAATCTCAATATTGCAGGAAGCACATAGCGATATTGTGCTGGTGGAAGCCCATACTGTGAGAAGCAGCCTGTTGCCAGTATTTCGGTTTCTCAATTCAAAATAGGATTCTTCTTGGAGAAGAAAAATTGACCAACGACTAGTCAAGGATTTTGTCTTCTGTCTAGCATTGGCCAACGGAAAGGAGACCTCTGAAAACTATGTCAGATAAATTTTTTGCAACTCATTCAGCATTGAATATAGTGGTTCTCAGTGGTTTAGAAAGGTCAAGGATTAGCTCTCACAGTTATGAGGTCAGATGGTGGAACTTGGTTCATGGTGAAGAACTGCCTTACAAATGGAAAGATTTGTGTAAACTGGGATTTTGTTGATCTAGAAATCTGACATGAACATTTGGATATACAGGATGCACAAAATGCTCTTACATTCTTATAACAAATCCACTTTATGTAGAAGAAATTTTAAAAGGGTAATGATCATCCTTGTAGCCCAGTAAATGCAAAACTGACATCCCTGCAAAGCACTTTTACCATAGGCGTGGTCCCAACAAAATAAATTATTTTATCCTTTTGCTAAGGAGGTGTGATGACTGTATATAAGCCAGATCATGTTAAGTTTCTTTCTGCTTAGTTTCCTAAACTTGTACTTACAAACTTGATTACCAAATTTAATTAATTCTAGCACATTCTTTAATAGGTATATTTAAATTATTTGGCTTTTGAAGTTAGTGGTGTGCTGAACAGATGTAGAGAAATCCAGAACTCTTGCCAGATTGATTTTTCTTCATAAGTTTTCTCTGTTATCCTGCCAACTTTTGTGAGTAGTAACTGATTATCTGTTGGTCTTACAACAGCAATAACTTTTTTATTTATGTCCCTGCCTCTTCCAAACAGCAATTAATGAAGCTCAGGTAAAACCTGCATAAGCCAATCCTAAGGTTACTAGCATGGGTAAACAAACTGTAAAAAGGTATCAGTTGTTCTGCATGTATCTGAGTAAATACATGCAGAAATACAGAACAGGGCATATATCAAACTGCCTAGGTCTTAAATTTGTTGCATTTTATTAATTTGAAAGAGGAAATATAAGTTGTTTATGATACCCCATGTTGTGTCCCCAGATTTCATGAGCATTTGAGTGTAGTATGCAAAGCCCTGTGAATTCTGGATATAGAGAACACCCGCATTTTGTATTTGCAGAAATCTATGGCCTATCTATTCCATATCAAAATTTCTGTGTTGGGGTTAGAGTCAACATAAAATTCACACTAATTACTACAGCAATAAGCATAGGGAGAAAAATACAGTTCTACAAAATTGCACAAGTTGTAGTTAGAGATCTACATAGGAAATGGAAAAGGATCTAGAAAAAAATGTTTTAAGATTTTAATGAATGAAATAATTCAGTTTTGATAACTTTTTAAAAAGAAATTGATACAAGTTTTTAGAAAATATTGAACAGAGAAATAAGGAAAAATGCTTGTTTTGAAGATGAGCTAGAAATTTTTTTCTTAAACAAAAATTTCTTTTAAGAAATATAGGAAAAAAGTTTTTCTTGACAAGTGAAAAATTTACTGCTGTTGGTTATGTTAATGATGAATCATGTTTACCATTGAAATGAAAAGCCTCACTTCTAGCTTGAGTTTTCTGTTTTTTATCTTCCTGACATGAGACATTTGTGTATCTATATAATATGTTGAAAACCAATTTTTTTTCTAACTGTGAAGGACTCTTAAGCATCTGTTTGATAAGAGAACAAACTGTCTTTTGCTGTAAAATCTGTAAAACCCTCACATATACTTTTCAGTTTCTCCTGAATTCTTCCCAGCTTTTCAATATTTTTAAAATTATGACAGACAGGATACAATATTCCAGTGTCTATCTCACCAGCTCCACACAAGGCGGTAAAATCTTATCTATTTAGCTACTTACTAGTTTCGACAGGATACAGTCCTCCTGTTCTTTCCTATGTAGGTACAACTTCAGTACTTCATAAAGAGGCTTTTGACCTTGACATGGCCTTTAGTGCATAATCTACCATGTATCTGAATAATTTTCTATTTCAGTCTCCAGTTTTCACATGCTGTTGCTTTATGAAGTAATTTTTTTTGTGTCTTAAGGTGTATTAATTAATGTCTTATTCCAGGATTGTATCAATGCAATATCAGGCAATTAGGAAATAATCAGGCACAGGAAATGTCCTTTGTGACCTCGACTAGCTCATTAGTCATTATTCTTTAATTCTTTATAAAGTTTGGTGGGACAGTTTTGGACTTCGGCCTACTCCAAAATTTCATTTTACCGCACATTTTACTGGAGCAGCATAACGTCATTTCATGTTTTAGAACTGTTCTATGTTTCTTTGTCTTTGCTGACTCTCTGTGGCCTGATCTTCCAAAAATATACATCTAGGCTAAGTTTTTTCACATTGTGACTAGCAGAGTGCTACACAGATGCAGATTTGGCTAAACAAGTGTATAACTGAGATGCATAGAGAAGAATTTTCTTAAGCGTTGAAATGTCTTTATTTACTTTTTCTGCTAATGGAGGTTGGTATCTTGTGAACTTAAGAGCCTTCATTAATTTTGCCTTTCTTCTTGTACAGAAACAATGTAATACTTCAGCAGAGCTGAGGGACTGAGAGAGATTGTAGGTCTGAACTCATTGCCTTTGCAGTTAAGCTTCTTGAATTACTTTTGTTTTCAGTTCTGTTAAAACTTTAAAGATTATGACAAACTGTCTGAAGCATGATGACTGGCATATCATTGCAATTTACAAAGATCGTCCTTAAATGTAGGTTTGGAGAATAAAAATATTTTCTTCACAGTACAATATTACTGCATCAGTACTTTCAAATGATATATTAGCTATTCATGGTGGCTATAACAGAAGTGAAGAAAGTTGTGTATAAACATCGAAGTGGAGGCTCTGTGGACTAGATAGGGGCAATATTTTGTAGCTGTACTCTTGGCACATCAGCTTAGGTAATATGCATGAATGGATTTTTGTTTTCTTATGATCTAGGTATAAGTGATGAAGAACTAGATGATTCTAATGGGTCCCTTCCAACTCTGGCAATTCTGTGATTCTGTGATTCTGTGAACTATGTCCTGCAGGAGTTCCTATTTGGGGTCCTACTTCTTATGGTGAATCTTCTAATATCCATACTCCAGTGTCTGAATCACACTCTTCTATCTGGTCCAATGAATATTTAAGCAGTTACGTTGAACAACTTTATTTGGAGAACATTTAACTAAATCACCTTGGCGGAAGCACTTTGTCTAAATTAGACAGAGAAGAGATTTTAATTCGGGTCTCAAACACAACATACATGTCTTATAATACATCCTAAAGTAAGAAAAAGTAAGATATTGCTATTCCTCTCAGGTTTTATGAATATATAGTTCTTTATTTACATTTAATATTGAAACAAAATGAATATTTTTATTGGGAAATGATAAACAAGTGTCTAACCTACCTAACTCATTAATTAATTGATTTTTGCCTGGCTATCATATTAAAAGAATCAGTTCACAATGTGATTCCAAACCATGCCAAGTGTGTTATGCATGGTCTGCATCACCTCTGGCTGCCTGTGTAGAAAGGGTGTTAGCCATTTGCCATATAGAAAATTTTAAATATCACTATTCTGCTTATTAAGAGGTGCTATCAACATTTCCTTGCTTGTTCAAAACACACAGGAAGACACCAGCTGTTGCAGGAAAACACTGCTCAGTTCATGCAGTTTAAATCGAATCATGATCCAAGTAGTTTATTGATTTATCAATGCATGTAATTAACCAGCAACCAGTGAATTATATATTCAGGTTCAATACCAACAATACCTCAGGTAAATGAAAATACGAGGCACTTGCAAGATATTAATAAACATTAACAAATTTCTAATCAACCTTGGAAACTAACACCAAAAAGTTTTAATCACCACCTGCCTCCCTCCATCATTGCGGGGTGGATCCCTCCACGGTGGATGCCTTCCAACTTGCACACCCTAGATGTTGGAGAAGTGAATTGCCCTACCTTCTGTTGCCCAGCAACACCCCACCCCAGGCACACCTGGGCATGGGTGTCTGCGTGCTGCCTCTGCTACACCGCTCCCCTAGCTGGGTGTCAGCTGCTGCCAATGTCCAATGGGGAGGCTGCTCGACCTGGCTTTGCAGGGTGACGGTGAGTGGTGCTGCACTACTCTTCCAGTTTCTGCTCCAAGGTCTCTTTCCAGTGTTAGAAATCTTCATACTTCATGATTCTTTTGAAGATGATTCCTCCTTTGTTTCAGAAGTCTCCTTGAAGTTCCCTAGTTACGGTTAACCAAGCTGATGGTTCTTTAGCTTGATCACTGTTGGAGAAATGACCTCTCAGAGAGTTTGGGGTGCTCCATTTGTGCACTCCGCTCACACCCATGTTTCTCCCCTAACAGATGATCTTGTCTGGGCTGTACAAGCTAAGTTTGTGCTGTGTAAGTGATGCAATGATCAACTAATGTATAAAATCAATATGATACTCGTGTGTAGAGCAAGGATAAACTGTCACTGTTGGAGCAACAAGGCAGAATTGATTTATCTGGTTTAGTGGGGATTAACTGAGATGCCATTAAATATGAAAGCAGTGATGTACAAGTTAAAAATATTCTTACCTGCAAAAGAACGATCAGTGTCAAGAAATCTCCTAAAACACCATCTGATCAAAACAAATGTGATTTGACAGAGTCACTTATCATGTACTTGAAGTGATTATTGTTCCTATTGATCATATTTAAAGAAAAAGGATTTACTATATTATTTCCATTCTTCAGTATACTGACAGAACTAGAACTGGACTACAATTTTGTCAAAATATACTGGTAATTTGTGGATTTTTTTCCACATATGTCCATCCTAGTTTCTATAAAAATTTTGCTGGAATTAGAATCTCATGACAAATATGAAATTTCTTGTAAAAATATTCAAGGCATATCCATGTTAGTGTTGCCTGTTGGTCAGATAAGTGCAAAACCCAAGGCCTTATCATTCTTTTTTCAATGTGATGACCACCATACACTGTCCACAGCTGTCTAGTTTTATTTTGCTATGTGGGGGAAGTGGGAAGGAGAGCGGGTTCATGGCCAGTAACCTCCTCCCCAGTGCTTGGCACTGCATCTGCTCTGCATCTGCCTAGACTTGTTGCTGTGGAACCTTATCTAGGTGATCCTGCTCTGGCAGAGGGATTGAACTAGATGATCTTTCTAAGGTCCCTTCCAACCCCTAACATTCTGTGATTCTATGATTCTACTAAGTATCAGTCTAGCTCCTCCCTTTCTCATAGGCCTTACACCCCTGTCTGCCAGGGCACAGGCTGATTTACTTAAAACCTGTCCTGTCTCAGGCTGTGACCCCTGCTCTGTCCCTTCTTCCACAGGGGTGGAAATGGTAGAAACGTGACAAGATAAACTGGCCATTGTCACCTCACTGTGAAATCACAGTGAAGGTCATATGTCTGCAGTCTTTTCTGTGGTATAGCTGATGTCAACACTTCTCACTGCTGGGTTATCTTATTCAAAACTGCAGTGCCTGGCCTCCCTGAGGACTTGCAGCAAGGTAGCTAAAGCATGTATTACAGTATAATCTCACTTTTTCCTTTTTTTTTTTTGACAGAAGAGACAAAGCTCAGAAAGTACCTATTTAAGAGAACAGAAGACATTGGAGCTTCTGTCCTTTCTGGGAGTTTTTACTAAAGAAGAAAATTGTTAATTTTGTAGCTAATGTGAAGAATCCTATGGTAAAGTCTACTAGAAACTTACTTTTCAGCTAGTGGACAAACCCTCTTTTGGCAGTGAATCTGGCACTGTAATGAGAAATTATTCTAGCTTTGTAGCTTGGTGTTTCTCTTACAAAAGTATTTCCAGGCAAGAATATTTTTCTTCAGAATGAATCTATTCTTGCTGCTTTATGCTCAGCTGAAATTATAAACCACTAAGATGCATCACCATTGTTAGTCAAGTAAAAAAATATGGTATCATTCTTTCAAACTTAGGGAAGGGACAAAAATTTAAGTTGTAAATTTGAGCAGAATTGTTTCCAAACAGTTTTTTTTGGAATGCCCCAAAGTCTGCTGTTCATGGAGGGATATGTCAATAGGCTAATATTCACCAGGAACCAATAGTAGAAAAATATTCAAGTTGTGGATATTTATTCGTTCCTGTTACTCAACAAAACTGCCAAGTCACGTCACATTTTATCATGGCATACATGAGACAAAATACAACATCATGAAGCATTTTTCAAAGCAATACGTCATGTCCAGCAATAAATATAAGGAGATTTTTTGGGGGTTTGAATCGGGTGGCAGGGAAGCGTGTAAAGACATCACTAGCTCGATATTTTCTTCTGTAGGAATTGCCTTACTCCCAACCTTTGAATTATATTGAAAGACTTTCTGCTACTAAAGTTTACCTTTTTACTTATTCTGTGTTTCACCATATTAAGTTATATTGATTTTATAATATAATATAATTTAGTCTACTCAGAACACTTAATGGCACCTTTCACATTTGTTTAGGTAGCACAAAAGTGTGCTTTGTTAGTGGGATGTTTTCTAAGGAGTAAGTGAATGCTTGATAACTAATTTACTCTGTTTCCTGGTGGAATTACAAGCTTCATTGCACATTTGTACTTTGGTATATTCACTTTTTTTGAAATATTAGTGTTATCTCCACATTGGAAATTTAAACTTTTTAAGCCTTTAATTTCTATTCTGAAAAGACCATAAGCATGTGCTTCAAGGATGTGCTTATGTCTCATATACTTTACTGTTGGTTGAATGCTTATCTGCCTGCTGAACAGATGACCTCTTTATGAACTGTTTTTGTGCTAATACTACAAACATGCAGGTGGCTGTTATGTAAGATAACTGGAACAATATTGGGTCTTAAAGATTGATTCCTATCACTTATGGTAGGTTGAGGCCATATAGATCCTTGGGATTAGCTCTAATATACATGGTTCTGGAGAATTATAGCCAGAGTTGGAGGATTAGTTTTTTCTCCTTTCTCTCTTCCAGGTACTGCAGTATATCCTACGAAAGTAGGTACCTATTTTAAAGGATACCTTTAGACTGCATTCAATACCATAATTTTAGGCTAAAGGGAATTTTTCTTTTTTTTTTAAAAAGAAACTAATAGTTGAGAAAACAGATCTTTACAAAAATTTCCAAGTATAACTTCAGCATAAATGTTGCAGGTATTATTCTTTCAACTGACTTAAATAAAGCTGAAATTTAGCAGATGATAGCTAGTTTTAATGTTTAAATATTTGTTTAAAACACAGACTTACTGTTCTGTTCTGTGATGCTGTTATATTGACTTTATATCCTGGGATTGTCCCTCTCATTGTTTCCCTCTGTGATATGAAAAAACAAGCCATTGTAACTTCAAAAACCACATGAGAACTGTATCTGCCTGTTGGCAATGATGCACCTTCCATCAGAAATGGCCGCCCTAGTCTTTTTTTGGGTATTTGAAAACATTTTAGGTTGAAGGTTATTATTCAGTATTTCTTGGTCATAGTCTCCTATAAAGAAAAGGGAGCAGAGGAGGCCTTGAGACTATTTCCAGAAAATATTACCTTCAAGCAACATCTTCCAAATGTTGAACGTTTGTTCTCCATGTAATTAGAAGGAAGGAAGGGGAAAAGGAAAGTGACATGTTTGTCTGGATGTGGATTACTTACAGACATTCTGTTCCCTAATACCAGCATCTTCTGGTAGCTCTTTTTTTTTTCATTACCTCACAGCTTTTCACTAGCTGATGTGCCAGTGTCTGTCACAATTTCTGTGGAACAATGGTGTCTTAATATTTTAGCAACAGCACAGCTATGTAATTACTTGTAAATAACCTAGCATGCATTTCATCTATGTGGAAGATACCCAGTCAGCCAAAGCAAAAAACTGCCAACATTTCCTATCAAAGTCTGAGCATTCTATAATGTGCTTTTTGTCATCTTTGTCTTCTCAGAATCATTAATTAAGTAGTTTCTTCCACAAATACCTGGAACATCAAAACCATCTTATGTTGCTAGGGACAAATTCAGACATGATGAGAATAGTATGTCCTGAGAAATTTGTTATGTTGCACCTTTATACACCATGACTAAATGTTGGAGGCCTTGTCAGTATTTATTTCCTATATTCAGGAAGAACATATGCAACTATTAATTTAAAATGTTTAAAGATAAGACTATGGTTATATATTTTCTTCTTTCTGATCAAGCAATCATTCAAAAATTAATTTTCATCAGCTACTTCAGTTCCTTGTTCTTTTTCTTCCTTAGCGCTTTACCATGAAAGCTTCTTAGAATGTGAATGAGTTAAAATATTATTCACTACATGGACATTCAGAAGAAGTAGGATTTAGTTCAGCTGACAATGACTTACTTCCATGGAGTTAAAATAAGGAGGTTTAGAACTGTGCTGAGTATTAGTACTAGCTTACTCACATGTTATATTTAGCATGTGTTTGTGGTTTACCCAGCTTCTAAAATATTTTGCCTAATAAGTGAGTGCACATGAGTAATCCCAAGGAATATAAAGGCATTATTCCTGTTTCGGAAGACTGGCATCCATGTAGTTCTTTCTAGGACTGAAGTTAGAAAAAACCTTTGAATAGATGCCTTGACTTCCTATATGCAAAGACTGTACCATTTTTGGGATAATATATATATGCATAAATGACGTATTTGAGAAGGTTTGACAGGAGAAATTTCCGCTATGTTATATTTTTCGCTGAGAGGATCTGACTTCGGCTGACTTCGGGACAAGAAGTTTCACTTAAACTTGTGAAAGATTACATCTTTACCTTAGTATCACAGAATCACAGAATATTGTGTGTCTATGGGACAATTTACTCATAATCTCACTTTACACTGCAACCTCAAAGGTCTCCCTGTGATTTTGAAGTCAGAATAATATGTAGAATACTCTGTAGTCCTCAGAGCAAAAATCTGTCTTTGTGCACATGATTATAACAAGGTGACTCATTACCTAGAGCTGACAGAAGCCATGAAAATGTATGTGTAGGAGGGATATATTTGACACAGCATAAACTCTACTACCTTTGCTTGGAGATAAATGATTAGAGAGGTATCAGCACATTTAAATGTATGAATTCCACTTGCATCAAATGAGGTGGGAATGATAAAAATGAAGGTATTTGTGAACAATATGTATTTGTGTTTGTGTTATGTCAAATGAGTAAAGTATTTGAAATCAAGTTTTCTTGTTAATAATATGTGACCAGTATTACTAATTGTTGAAGGAGTTGTTTCTGCTTTGTTATTATTGCTATGGAAAAAAAGAAATTGATGTGCTTTCAGCAACCAAATGGAAGATATATTGAACTGTCAGAAATGTATTAAGCATAATGCCTTTCTGATAGAGGATAGAGGGTCAAACCCTGATATTTTAAACAGAATGTAATATTACCATGGAGCCTCATTAATTAGAACTCATCTGACTGTCAAGTGTCATTTCCTAAAGAACTGATGGAGCAGCAGCACTATGGATTCACAGAGAGATGAATGTGGTACTGCAGACCACACTGGAGACTTGAAGCCATAGCTTTTGTGCAGGATATTTTTTAGACATGTTTGAATAATATTTGTGAATAATATATGAGATCATTTTTTCCAGTGAATCATCAAATGCATTATTAATGAACACGTATAATTCAATCCATTTTTTGGAAGTTCAAATACTTTTATGTAAATATGTTAATCTAGATGTTTTTCCATTTTTTCCATGGTTTTTCCCTTAGCTAACCCAACTCCTACTAAATTTTGTTTTACTAAAGGAAGGATTCAGTTCAATCTGTTCTTATTATACTGCTATTAATGCATTCCTAATATACACATGGGAAATCACAGTAGTCTAGTTACTGTGCTGTAAATTCACATCTGAATTTAACTTACCATAATGTGACTGATGAAGAAGTCCAGTAAGTAATATATGTTTTTTTCACAGAGGTTTCAAATTTAAACCATGGATATACTTTCCTGTTCCTTTGGCTGCTCAAAATAGCTGGTTTTCATTAGACATATTCTTTAGTTTAACTGTCGAGTAAGGTATCATTGGAATGGAAAGCTGACTATGGAGCTAAAATAGGCTGGGTCTATTATTTTTTAAATTATTATTATTTTATCAGCTCACAATATATACTAGCAGGTAGTCTCCATAAAAATTTAACATTATTGAAGTATGCAGCCTTTAAAAATATGCATCTTAACCTGAGTGTTTTATGGATACAAAAATGTATGACTTATCATGTCATGAATGTAGATCTAATGAGGAACTTTAACTATTTATAGTTTTATAAATGAGGCAGCATCTCCTCCTGTCTATTAAGATGTAGAAAGTTAATAGGAATTTGAGACCGGATGACATATTTTCCTCATGTGTGAGTACATTGACAGTGCAGTGGATCCTTGATATGCCCCCAGTAATCTGGTTTAATTGATGTTTTGGCCATTTTTGAATTTCTCTATTGCAAATTGCATTGTTAAATTAGAATAGGAAAATCTTTTTTCCAGAGCTCAGCTGAAATAAATAGTCTGTACTCGGGAGTACACTGTAAGAAATAAAGTCTTACTAAACTGTGGAATGGTAAAACTTTTGTGCTTTCAGTATTGGTTAGGGATTGAATGACTGATGGGGCCATGCCATTATACAGCTTTTTCTGCAATTACGTTGTTTTAAAATATATCTCTGAAGAAAAGCAATCGCCACCAATCCATTCAGTAAACTGCAAAAATAATGGAGGCTAGTTCCAATCTACAGATGTCCAATGTCCTTAATTGCCTTTCACTGCAACATTTCAGGCTGTTCTCTCTCCCCTCCACTGCACTCACTGTGGTAGTGAGAACATTGTAGAATAATATGCCTACTTATTTTTTTTTGTTATATTGTTGTAGATAAGTAAAAGTTTAGAATGAAATCAAGCTATACAACTATAAAAAAGCAATGAGACAAAAATTAGGTCCTGTATATCTATCTACATGTCTTCAAATAAGTGTCATTGCCTTTGTGCCTGCATACATTCCAGGAACACCATATTGCAGTAATTGTATTATTCTGTGTATTCTGGCCTCCTGGAAGTGTTCTAGCACATTGGTGGAATCACTGTTCTACTTATTTAAAAGCTACAAGAAAAGAAGTGTGTTAATAGGATTTCTGCAGGGAAGATTGAGCATTCCTTCTAGTAGACAAAATACTCAGAAACTTTACAGCTTAAATCCTTACGTGTGTTTCATTACTTCTCTGTGTCTGCTACCTAATCCAGGGCTAACTGAAGTCAATATAAAATTGCAATGGACATTAATAAAGGAAAAATTTCCTTTATATCAAAAAGATTGTATTTTATGCAGAAAAAGGCTTTCAACAATAGAGAAAATAAGTTTCAATTGGAAAAGTAAACTGTGTCAATGAACATTTGAAAATCCCATTCTGAGCAAACAGTAACTGTAACAAAGATCTAAAATTGACTTATATAAAATGACATTTATTGTGAATAAAGTGTACTCAAGAACTGATTAAAATAGCAAGAATAATAGAAATATGACATGAAGCTGATCAGAACTAAGTTTGTTTACACAGATGCAAGTGTCACTTCTGTCTGTTTTTTTCCTTTATTGTAAAGATAAGCATGCAACTTCTGAGTATATTAAACAAACTGAATGCCACTAGAGCTATAAAATAAAACAAAAAAACCCCTCAATAAAATAACTGAAAATGAAACAAGATCCCTTGGAAACATGCTCTACTGGAAAAATAGTAGAGTAGATACAGTAGAGGTGTCAGTCAAAGCAAGCAACTTTATTAAAAGCGTAACAACAAACTTCCCTGCTGAGGAGTATAGATAGAAAATACAGCAAAAGATCTATGTGACTGTATCAGATCACTTTTAGGACTTGGGGAAAAAATAAAAAAAGAAATGAAACAAGAATGGAAACTATTTTAATGTAAGGTAGTAGAATAAGAATAATAGACCAATCAGACCAGATAAGTCACAAGAAAGAGTTTCAAGCAATAAAAAGTAATAGGAAAAGTTATATAAATTAATTGAAAGAACAAAATACATTTCTCATCGGAAAGGAGAGAAGACACTGTGGGAGACACAGTGAATACAGATGTATATAGATCTTAAGTATTTGTTAAAAATTCTATGGTGATTGGCACTTTTGAAGAGTATAGGAAGTGTAGAAGAAAAAGAATAGTTTACATAAGATGTAGGGAAGTCACAGGAAGATAAAAGGTAAGGTAAAACCTTCCTCTCAAGTGTTTCATAGAATTTCCCCTACAGTACTTAAAAATTACATGAAGCAATTTTGGAGCCACAGTGTTTTTTCCATGAGGATTCCAGAACTGGTGATATCTGAGAACTAGAGTAAGTGAATAAACCCCTTGTTTTTGAAGGTGTGCAAGTGTAGGATCTGAGCAAGAACAGGTTATTTCTAACCTAGACATCTGGGTCTTCCATGGAGTCAAATGATTAGGCAGTTTATGAGATGCTACCTAGGGTAACTTTCAGCAGTGGGACTTTGGGACAAGTTGGTCTGCCTGGGCACAGTTTGCTGGTGACACTAAACTGGGCGGAGTGGCTGACGCTTTGGAGGGTTGTGCTACCATTCAGTGTGACTTAGACAGGCTGGAGAGTTGGGCAGGGAGAAATTGAATGAAATTCAATAAGGCCAAGTGTCAAGATTTGCATCTGGGAAAGACCAACCCCATGTACCAGTATAGGTTGGGGACTGACCTGTTGGAGAGCAGTGAAGGGGAAAGGGACCAGGGGCTCCTGGTAGATGGAAGAATGAAGGATGGCCATGAGCCAGCAGTATGCTCTTGTGGCCAGGAGGGCCAATTGGATTCTGGGGGGTATCGGAAGGGGTGTGGTTAGTAGGTCAAGAGAGGTTCTTCTCTCTCTTTACCCTGGTGAAGCTGCATGTGGAATATTGTGTCCAGTTCTGGGCCTCTCAGTTTAAGAAGGGTAGGGAACTGCTTGAAAGAGTCCTGCGCCGAGCCACCAAGATGATGAAAGGGCTGGAACATCTTCCTTATGAGGAAAGGCTGAGGGAGCTGTGTCTCTTTAGCTTGGAGAAGAAGAGACTAAGAGGTGACCTTATTTATGCTTTTAAATATGTGCAGGGTGAGTGTCAAGAGGATGGGGTCAGGCTCTTCTCAGTGAAGCATAGTGACAAGTCAAAGGACAATGGTTGTAAGCTGAAGTGTAGGAGGTTCTGGGTGAATGCACATAGAAATTTTCTCCCAGTGAGGATGCCAGAGCACTGGAACAGACTGCCCAGAGAGGCTGTGGAGTCTCCTTCTCTGGAGATATTCAAGACGCATCTGGACACGCTTCTGTGTGACCTGGTCTAGGGAATCCTGCTGTGGCAGGGAGGTTGGATTAGATGATCTTTTGAGGTCCCTTCCAACCTGTAACATTCTGTGATTCTCAGCTGACCACAAGTAGGAAAACCTTTTCAGATCTGGTGCTATGTCACAAATCAAGAGACATGACTTAGTAGGTTTGCTGCTAAAATTTCCATCAGCAGTAGTTTCCTTTCAATATTTTGGTTTGTTATTCCTTTTTACTATAACACGTATCACTCTCCTAGGGAAACAGTTTCCCTAGATGAACTATTATTGGCTCTTCCCTCTTGCGGTACTTTGTTTGCAATATCAGGAAGAGTGCTGTCATACAAAGACCTCTTGAAAAGGAACATTTGTTAAAGATAATAGCTATATTTACAAAGTGGAACAAACCTCTGTATAGGACAACTGGATCTTAGTTTCAGGTTATCAACTGGGGAAGAAAGTACAGTGTCCAGAGTGCAAAAAAAAGTGGTTAGTGAGGAGCAAGATCAAATCTAGAAAAATGAAGGAAAGAAGGTGGTGACATTCCCCTGTACCCTCTTCAATTTAATTTGTTTCCTATGATTACGTTGTCATGCTGTACAATTCTCTGTCATATCTGAATGACATACATAATCCTTGTAATAACACACCTATGTTACTTTATCCACTCCTCAAAGAACAAAGAAAAATATTTTTGCTTTAGAATGTGCTTTTTGTAGTATTTCTATACATATGTGGTAATGGAGAAAAATTCTAACCGATTATAATCATAAATCATAGTCATCATCATAGCTCAGAAGGATCATGAAGAGAACTGATGATCGAAGAATATGCTGGGAGCATGACTTTTTGGGTATCTCACTACCATACACTACACTTCTAGACTGAAGACAGAAATCTAACATACTAATTCAATAAAGTATGCATTAGTGCAGTTTCCCCTTTATTGTGGTTATGTGTACATCTTATGACTAAATTTGGAAAGAAATCTATCTTGTAGTAGGTTCATTCTGGACACCATATAGATACTAATGTTTAATTGGTGATAGTTGTCCCTCTTCTTCATAGTAATCATGCCACACTGAGAAATTTCTGACTGATATATTACAAATGTTTTTCATATGTATAATATTTTTGCTATAGTAATGTAGAGTTAAAATAATAAGAACCTCCCCTCATTATCAAGTTCATTTCTTTGTTCCTGCCACAATCATTGATGTGGTATTTATGTGCACAAACAAATCAATGTCTCTTTTAATTATATGATCCAGTTTCAGCTGTTTTATTTAACACTGATATGTGTCTGTACCAATATTTCCCCACTCCATTTGTACTCTTTTACTCTTGTGTTTGGTTTTATGTTTGGTAAACAGTTTATATGTTATTTTACCTTTTACATTCAATCAGGTGGGAGTTTATAGCTGAATGTTTTTCAGTGGTTAAAATTAAATATTTAGGGAAAATATATTCAAGGTAATTCTTTACTGACAATAAAAACCCTAATTAAATGTGGAATTGTTATTATTTCTCTTTTCTACCGTAATGTTTTAGAGCAGCTAATATAAAATCAGGACTGGAATAGTACATACGTAGTACAGGTAAAAAGATCTCTCTCTTTTCTGTAGTTTAGCTGCCTTTAAACCCACAAAACCATTCTAGTAACCACAAATTATTTAAGAAATTATTTTTGGACATTTAACTGACATGGAGATAAAGTCTGTCAATGGTTACAGTGAAAACCACTGGAAGTCTGTCAAGTCAAATATCCAGCAAACCAGCTATTTTACCTGTATACCTACATTGTACTGACTTTTGAATGTATACATATATAGAATAGAAAGCTTAGGTGGCTGTGGAAATATTTTTTCTGTTCATTACAAGCTGTCTTTTAAGTTGACTTGACCACAAAGGAAGAGTAGAGATTTTTATGGTAATTTCTTTCCTGTGATTATCAAAGGTACTGTAAAGCTGTTTACCCACACAATACGAAGAGTCTGAAAAGAAACCTATTGTGAACAAGATTAAACTGAATGTATAAAGTACTTAATGAATTATAGTATATATATAAACTTGAGCTCTTTCTGGTCTACATTTTTACCTTTTTAATTTTATTTTTAGATTCAGTATATTAAATTCTCAGGGGGTCATCCTGTCAGCCTTAGTTCTGTGGCCTGGATTTAGTTGAATCAATCCTAATTGAAATTCTGCACAGGTCTGGTATTCTGTGGAGATTGCAGATGAATGACAATGCAGTGGCAGGAAAGATAAATATGCTGGCAAATGAGATCCAGGCTCTCCACAGAGGATAGAATAAATTACTTTACCAATACAGTGGAGGTAATATGCTGGAGAAAGAAAGTGAAATCAGAGCTAGTTTAATATGAGGTTTGTTAAAGGAAAAAACCCCCCAAACCAAACCAACAACACAGTTAAGATTTACTTTAGAATACAGATTTGTGGTTCATACTGCATTTAGACCACTTCTTCATTTCTTTTGTATTGTGAATAATGATCACTGCATACACTTTAATTTCATTTATGCAGACAGCAGCTTGCACAATTTGAATTCAAGCAGCATTCCGTGTGTAGCTCAAGGCCCAGTAGTAACTGCGGTATAGCATATTGATTAGTAATTTGATAAATATATAAAATGGCACACTGAGTTTAAGGTGCTTCATGCAAAATGTATTTAAATGACCTTGGCTAATTAGTGTGAATAGCTTCAAGGCACTGCTGCCTGAATGAAAGACATTTTTTGAGTCTAGAGATTTAAGAGGTTTCATGACTGGGTGAGCAAAGCTTAAACCAAGGGAAAAGAGCAAACATTAATTTTCATAGAAATTAAGGTGAATTAGATGACCTGATAGAACTTTTTTCAATTTTCTTTCAGGTCCTGTACTGGTTCTCTCAGCATATTTTCTCTTACTTCTTCCAGTTGAATTGCTAAATTCCTTAAATAACCAGAATTTCAGTATTTTCCTCAAAAGAATATATTAGAGTATAATGGATCAGAAAGTATTTTCATACACATTCAGAATTATCCTTTTCTTAATGTCATCTATTACTTCTTTAGGTAGTTACAGTCTGTTGTGCCACTTGAAATAGTTCCTTTCTTTCCTCTGCGCTTATATCCACGTACAATATGTAGTTACTGTATTTTACCTTTTTCCTTAGTAATTACTTAGCAAAATGATATGAATTTATCTCATTTATCCTCCTCTCAGAAGTTGGTTTCTTCCATTACCTAACAAAAGTATTTGCTTTTGTCTCTTCTTCAGATAATTTGTGCGTATTAGTGAGGTGTCATGGTGCTCCAGACCGGACTACTACTGCTGGCTGAGATAAACCTTGCAGTTCATAAACTGTAATATCCATAGGCAATTTTCACTGACTGTTTCCTATCTGGTGTTTCATCCTGTAGCTAAATTTGTTTTTGCTGGCCACACTTTAAAAGTCCTTTTTTTGCTACTGTTTTCCTCCCAGTGAAATTATTTTTTCATCCTTAATTTCAGTAGAAGTGATAGCTCATGCTTCTCTGAGTTCAGTCCTACTTTATTTTCAGTCTGTGTCTAGAAGGGATGTTCAAAGATAACTCAGCATAGACCTAAGTGAGCATGACTCAGTGAAATCACTAGGGGCCATCTTGCTAACGAGAGGAGTGCATCTAACCCAGGTTTCTAGGATGAAAGTGAGAATGGTATCTCCGATTTGAGCAAAGAGTCTCTTGTGAAGGAAATTAAGTCTGCTTGTCGCTTGGCTAGTGAGTATGTACAACCTTGTATCCCTTGTATCCAGATAGGAGTTTTCTCACCAGAACAGTGTGGCACGTGCGTTGTCTAAGGTTGCCAGCAAGGAACTCCTCTTATAAGGGAAAAATTAGAAAAAATTTTGTTAGCTTATAATTCTGAGTTAGGCTAAATCATACTACTTTTACTTAATCTGATAGTACTAGTTATCCTATGAGATGTCCTGAGCTAGTTTTGTGGGTTTAGTTCTTGTATCCTATCATTCTATTTCTGCTGTGACATTTATGTAATAAATAGTTGAAATTATCATCACAGCCTGTATTTCAAAATATTTTCTTCAGAAATGATGAACTTCTCAAATGAATTAAGAATATTTCATGGGAGGAGATAACTGTTGGAATACCTCACAGAAACAATAATAAAAGAATCAGTTGTATCAAAGCTTTTTGAGTATTTTTAAATGCAAATATTTCATACAAAAGAAAATGAAGAAATGTTTTTGAAGTGAAATCCTGCGATATTATAACAGCTGCTCTTCTTACTGATTTTGTCTTGCTTTCTTTTTTAATAAATGCTGATAAATATTTTCAAAGTGTTACTGCAGAATATAAAGGACAATGGGTACAATGCAAATAATTATTTTCCTCCTGCTTATCTTAGTTTGTTGGCTGGAAGTGACACCCTTGCTTTGTCATCATTCTGCTCTGTTTTTTGTTTCTTACAGAAACATGTCCATTCATTGTCTTCCAGAAGTTAAGTACTCAAATTTACCACAACATTGTGCTAAAATTGCTGTGTTACTCTCCATTTTCTTATTGGTTCCCTGCCCATAACTAAAAAATGCATGGGAGATTTTGATTCTTTGAGAAGACCATTTTTTTACTGGGTAAGAAATGGATAACATAGACAAACCATCTTCAGTTTATTGTTTTTCACTACAGGTGGAACTGTTGATTATAACAATCACTTGAAAAGTTGTACTACCTTATCAATGATAGGTGAGCCTTTTTCAATATCCTATGCTGGTCATATAATTTATGTGTGAATGCTGATAGCCTTTCTCTAACATATAAGTGAAGACAGAATAAAAACTATGTGGGTTTAGGCAACCTTATAGCAATATAGTTGCATTGTGTTGCATGGTTTTTGGTATAAAGTCCCAAAACAAACCTCTCATCTATAAGAGCTGTACTTGCACAAAATCTTGATTTTGTTGTTTATAACCATTAGGAACACAAATTCTTTTGATTTTTGGTGGAACTAAAATTCTGCAAGTGGTTTGGAAAACCTGTATAACTACATTACTTTTGCTTCACCACCCTCTGGGTAAAGAAGCTCTTAAGAGTAATTGCAAATCTAATACTAGTAGATGAACCATAAATAAATTCCACAAATAATTTTCTGAAACTGAGAAATTTGATGTTGTTTGTACTTAATATCAAAGTGACTTTATGAAGAAGCCACAGATTTGTTGGGAAAGGATCTTCTAATTCATCTAACTATTGGTTCAAACAAAGTCAACAAAATAAGATCATCTGTGCTTATGATCAGAAAAAATCAGCATTTCTCAATAGTAAGAGATCAAAGAGGAGTATTTCTATTTTGAGAAATCTAGAAGAATAGCTGATTCTGCTATTCAGAAAGAAAAGCTGATATTTGGTAAATGTCAGGATAGAGATCTCATTACAGTCTGAGAAGGCGGTAAATAAGCTTCAGATTGGAAGGTTTGGTTTAATATCTCTACTACTTGTTAGAGGTTATGATATGGAATAACCACACAAAATATTTACTATTTTTACAGTATTTTGTGCTTAAAGGAGAGTGCAATGGTATTGACCTAAAATGCCGCTACATGTATGAAAGAACTTGTGGAAATAGCTATTGGTTAGGTGCTACAACATGAAAATGTATTGAACAGCAACCAAGTTAGAAGAGTCTTGCAGACCTGTTCACTTTTACTGAGAAGCAGGCTGGCCAAATAAGCTGTCCCTCTTCTGGCATTTGTGTCATGTGGCAATGATGTGACTGACCAGAGAGCAGGCAGTGTGCCATCCCAACAGATAGGCACGAATGCAACTAGCCAAGGATATTTTCATTCTTTGTGCAGCAGATATACACACCTGTTACAAGTGTTGCTCCCAGCTGTGAGAGTTAAACCAGCAGTTTGCCTTGATCCTCTTTTTTAGAGTTGGCAATATATGGCACCACTAACCCAGCTCTCAACTTGATTGACATGGAGTATCATGAAATACTGGGAGGGGAGGGTAGGGAGTTCAAGGTAGTGTCTTAATACTGTTGTTGTTTAGTTCTTCAGGAATTTAAAAATTTTTTGATAGACATTATGTCAATAACACCTGACACAGAGAAGCATTACAGCTAAGAGCATGCTCTGTGTGGGTAACTGTCTAATAGGCAAGCTGTACCCACAGAGGCTGTAAAAGTTGGACTTGCAGCACAGCACTGACAAAAATATTCCCTTTTGGGTGAGAATTTATTGTGGTCATTACTTTAATGATCAAAGCCCACAGGGGACAACAAAAGCAGGCTCTATCACTGCATAAGTAAAAGAATATTTAAATCCTACTACTAAGTGTATTCTTCTAAGTAGAGTGGTATACCAATAGAAATACAAACAGTTTTACTCAGAGTCCTTTTTACATAACCATAGAGACACTATACAGATTAGTTTCTTTCAAATGGTAGCTTTTTGGGTACACCTAAACTTTAGCTATCTGGGAGACAAAGCAGTCATAAACACTGTTTCAGGTAATTTGAGATATTCATATTCTAACAAACCCACCCTTTCTAGACTGTTTTTATTTAAAAGACTTACCTTAGTGCTGTTATGAAGTCTTGCTGAAAAATTTTGTGAGAAGTGGGATAAAATGATGCTGTGTATAAGTTGTGATACTCTATGCCAATAAACCTATTGTCTTTTAGCTTGGGAGGATGGTATTTCAGGGAACAGAGCAGAGTGAAAATGTCTTGCAGCCTATAGTGTTGTCAGGATATATAATGTATTGTCAATCTCTATTCAAAACTTGTGGAAAAAAGGTAAGGATTTCAGTATTTTCAAAATGCTGATATTATCAAGCCTGGAAAGTGTAGAAATTTTGCTTCTGGCAAAGCTTTGGTTTCTGATCTTCAATTACTTCTGAGTTAAAAATTTGTCACCTGCTTCAAATCTAATACACATTTTTAAATCAGCACATAAAACATACACTCTGCATTTCTGAGAGGTATTTAGTCCCTAAGATACCACCCTCTCCCAGTGAGTCTAAAAGTTCTGTAAGTACATGAAAACCCCTCAATTTACCTAATTCCTGCCATTTTGTAAAATGTGAGAATCTCAGTTTAGTGTGGCTGGTTATCACTTGTTTAATCCATAAGAGTTATAGCTTCTAAAGCTGATAATAGCTACTGTCACCACACAGCCTTTGCATAACCCATCTTGCATTGCGTCAAACCTTAGAGAAATTTGCTGGTAACAAAGCTAAAACAATTTACTTGTGTGAAAGTGATGAGGTTTTGGGGCATGATAATAAATTCACATTTTCATTTTTAAGTGGTCTTTAAAGCCTATGTTTGTAACATTTCACCTTCTTCCATATTAAGTTCAGTTCTTGCCAGGATATGATCTGACAGAAAACTGTCTGTAGTGAAGTTCTCTCTCTATACACATATAGGCTTGTGTCTGTGTCTTATCTCTAATAAAAACTTTAGCTTTATGCACCGTTTCAGACAAATACCTTAAGTAGCTGAAAAGATAATGAGTTACTATATATTTCATGAAAATAAATGGCTAAATAGAAAAAGGTGCTTAGTAATGTCCTTGTAAGGATGTGAATGCAGTGGGGTGAATTCATATGTTACCAAGTATCAAAAAATCCACACAGAAACACCACTGAGGCACAAATCCTTTGGGAAAAGTGCAACTGTTCTGAGAACTGGTGGTTAACATTTTGTGGTATTTCCTGTCTGAGATAGGTCTGTAGGCAGACTGTCAAGGTGTGAAGTCAATATGTACAAACTAAATTGCCTTGAAGTCTGAAGGCACTCATGAGGAACAAGTAGCCTTACTTCAAAGCAGCTGAATCTTTTTGCTCACATACATAGAGAAGCCTTCTATCTCATATAGTTGTGGAAGTGTCTGTGACTGCTCTGAGTTACCAGGTCTAAAGATATTTTCAGAGAATGTGCTGAGAGATGAGAAAACTTTTAAGATAATAACAAAAGAGAAGTGACTCCTGCTTCAGAGCAACTGAGACAAGAGATACTTGAAACAAGCAATAAGTGATCCATATTTTAAAAATATCTATCTTGAGAAAAGTGACATTGAAATCTAATACAATTACGTTAAAAAGCAGCAATAGGAACTATTCTGCAACTTCAAAATTCTGTAAAAGTTATATATTGGCAAGGCCTTGAAGTTGTCCTGCCAGTAGTTGAAAGACTGTAACTGCCTTCTTATTGCAGTTGCACTTTAAAAAAGGAAAGAATTCAGTCGAGCTGTTTATTTCAGTGTGGTTTTCTCTGTTTATTTTCAGAGTGTGTAGTGCTAAGTGCTATAAGATTGTCTTGTGGTATTCATAAACAGATGCCATTTTTATTAATGGCCTGGCTGAAGTCACAAAACCTTTTGTAGAAGTAAAAATAGCTAAGTAATAACCTTCACCAATTGAGAAAAAAATGTTGCCAGAACACCAAGATTTGCCATTAAATTTTATCCAGAAGTAGTTTTATCAGCAATTTCCAATTTTTTTTTAAACATTCTGATTTTTAGTTGGAATTTTTTGTTTGTTTTACATGTAGTTTTTAGTAGAGGATTTTCAAGGGTGAATTGTTTTTTCAACAAAAATGATATTTCCCTTAGCAGAAGGAAGTTGGGAAACAACCCCCCTCAAAAACCTGCAGACCAAACCTACTCAGATTCCCTTCTAAACAGGTATTATTAACAGAGTACAATAGCTAAGATGATTATTCAATGATCTTCCACTGTTCTTATTTTTTTTTAAACTTTCTGAAGATACTTCAAACTTCCATGATCACTTTATACACTTTGGATGTCACTGGGAGTTTTAGACTTCTATATTGTCAGATTTTCTTGGGAAAAGACTGCAATGCAAGCTGTGCACAGAGAACTAGTTTCATCTGTTAATAGCCAAATGGAAAACATTAGCAACAGCATAGCAACTATTGTCCAGTCCTTCAGATATGAACATCGTTAAAATACTACTTAGATTCCTGAGATTCATGGAAATGATTAGACTGCTTGCCAAGAACACCTGAAGAAAAAAGCATGAGCTATAAGAAAGTTATATAAGAAAGTTATAAGTTATATAAGTTATATAAGTTATAAGAAAGTTATATAAGTTATAAGAAAGTTATAAATGAAAGGTTATAATCCAGTTTTGAAACTAGGTTTAAGTATATTTATCCTGGAAACATTGTTTCATATGTTTATTTCCTGGCTATTCATGTTTCAGGTAATGCTTCATCTGGACCGTCTATCCCATCTATAACAGGAAAGACTTAATTGCTCAAGCTCAAGTGGAAACTGGGATAAACTGGCTTGTGTTCCCAGCTGAGAAAACTTCAACAGCATGTAGTTTGGGAAAAAAGGCTGTGCACCAAGCACACTGCTCCTTTTTCAACACAGAAGATAGCAGTTCAGGTAGCTACAGACTTTCAAGGATCTTAGAAAGAAACTTTCAGTGTTATGTTTTATGTGGGAATGCAATAAAGGCAATGTGATACTATTGATAGTGAAACTGATGTTGTAGTGGTAACTCTAGGTCAAACCAAAGGCCACATTCAAAATAGCAGATGAGAACTTTCTAATGTATGGCATATTTCTGTTTGAGATGTAAATGCTGAAATGGAACTTCTAGATTTCAATTTAAAATACTGGGTTTTTTGTCTGAAGAAAATAATTTTATTTAAATTTGCATTATTAATCCAAATCATTGGTTTTGGGTTACTGTACCATCAAGCTCCTAAACTTTAGGCAGCTCCTGAAATAACTGTGGCTTTTTTCTGGTTCTGAAGAAAGTTAGTAGCTTTCTGGTTCAGTCTTTGATTTGCAAAGAGAATGTGAGTGAAGTAAATGTACATTTACATTTTCCAGCAGATTCACAGACAATATATGATGCACTGTCTGTCACAAGCAATAATTTATTACAGCTTCTGTGTTAAATAGCTTAGAAATCAAATGAGTTATTGGGTTATCTCTGCTATCTATTTATTTCCAATCAGATGAAGAAGAATTTACTACAGAGGAAAAAAAAAAACGGTTAATAAGCCATTTCCACAACATTTTGGATGGAACACTTAAACAATAATGTATCCCTAGAATACTATTCCAGGGATGCAATATAGTCATATGATCATAAAGCGATTAAAAACCCATAACAGGTATGCACATAAAAAGACCTCTTACCCATGCAATTTGACTTCCATCCACTCAAACAATTTTGTTCACTAGGTACTGGTGTGGATGGTAATGCATCTAAAAAAATGAACCATTTTTCTGGAACAGGACAGTTCATTATCCTAAAAGCTCTTTTATTATATCACTTATATTATGAAGCCCAGGGACATTCTGCTTATCATTTAGCCTGACAGCAATGTACATGGTCACAGTTAATGGTGAAAATGTCTGTAGGGGTGTGTGCGTGTACTGGTGCTTCTCTTTGCCCATTTATTAAAGCAGAGAAGCACAGCAAGTTGTGAGGAACAAAATTAAAGCATTTTAAAAAATGGATGAAACTCTTTTCCTCTCCCTTCATTTTTGTATTTTTTCCTGCAGTAGTTTGCTAATGGAAAAATATAAAGTCTGGTATTTGGTTCTCATTCTCAGATATCTGTGAAATATGACTAGTTTCTTGAAGGAATGACCAATCCGAATATTCATGGAGTCCTCATAGAGGTAAGAGTGAACTTCGTTTATTGTTTACATTACAGCACTTTTTATAGGGTCTTACAGGGTTCACACGAATAAAGCAAAGCTACTATTGGCTAAACTAACTTGTTCACAAGCTTCGTTACTAATTGTTTCTAACATAACTGGTTACATTCAAATCTACACACACTGTTACATCAATGCCCCCCTTGGTTCTACGGTTAGCATACCTTGCCTATCTCCATCTTGTCCTGTTTACAGCCTTAGTATCTTTCCCGTATCTTCAAGGACATAGCCTTCAGGACCATGGGCTGGGTTGTGCAAACAGGCTCTCGATAAGATGTCATGTCCTTGGTCTGCTAAAATATTCCCTACAGTTTCTAACCTCTGTTAGAAAGAGGTTGCTCACTTTCCCCGACAGTCTATGAGATTCTGAAGAAGTATGCTTGAAATGTACTATATTTTAAGCAGATCGGAAGAGCTGGCATGCTCAAAAGTTGAATTGATTTTGTTTCTCCAACTGACATAGTTAACATAGTAGGAGAAACTTCCTCCCTCTGTAAACTTTGCCTGATTTCTGTTTGTTGACCGTTATCACTCAAATTATGCTGCTGTTAAAAGTGTTAAATCATATTTCTATAGGGTGACATGAAAATGAAAGCAAGTACCAATACTACTCCTGCACTTGACACCAGCATAATTTTCATATTTTTTTCATGGATTTTTGTGGGAAACCTTGACTTGCATGAACTACCTACAGTGTGCATTAATAAGGGGTGGATGGGTGGATGAAATCTGCTCCTTGCTAAATATATTTCATTATAGTGTAAAAAACATAATTGGAAACATATGAAAAGAAGTAAAAGAAATGTGTATCTTATGGCTATAGCTTTCAGTTCTAGAGAGAAGCTGTAATATTCACAAATTATGTATTTATTGTAAACTGTGCAGAAGAAAGTGTTTGGAAGGTTGTTGGTACAGCAGAGTATTCCTATCTAGGGCTTTAATCATGTAAATTCTTACATAATCTCTGACAGCTTTTTCTTTTCCTGCGGACTTCATGCAAATGTGAATGTATATTACCTGTTAGAACATCTTCCTTACGAGGAAAGGCTGAGGGAGCTGGGTCTCTTTTGTTTGGAGAAGAGGAGACTAAGGGATGACCTCATTATGCTTTTAAATATGTGAAGGGTGAGTGTCAGGAGGATGAGGTCAGGCTCTTCTCAGTGAAACCCAGTGACAAGAAAAGGGGTAATGGTTGTAAGCTGAAGCATATGAGGTTCTTTGTGAATACACATAGAAATATTTTCCCAATGAGGATGCCAGAGCACTGGAACAGATTGCCCAGAGAGGTTGTGGAGTCTCCTTCTCTGGAGAGATTCAAAACCTGTCTGGACGCACTTCTGTGTGACCTGGTCTAGGGAATCCTGCTGTGTCAGAGGGGTTGGACTAGATGATCTTTTGAAGTCCCTTCCAACCTGTAACATTCCATCATTCTGTGATTAAATTTGCTCTTTCCATCCTGAGCAGAAGCATCAGGGCTGCTGTGCATTCCTCCTTATTCTTCAGAATGCATGAAAAAAATATTGTGAACAAGTGAAAGAGATGTAAATGCAAGTTATTGCAAGTCAAAAATAGTAACACGAGGACAGAATTTCACTTTTGTGACCTGGTATAGGTCCATTGCAGTAAGTAGAGCTATCCCAATGAGCCTGTGCTGATATCTGACCAAAGACTTTGGCAAGCTCTTGTCATTGTAGGAGCATTTCCTTTTTTGACCTTCTACTCACTTTTTACCTTGGATTTAGATGCACAGAGTAAAGTCTCTAAATTATCTAAATAGGCTTATAAGATATTCCTAATAAACTACAAATGGTAATTTCTTGCTGACTCTTAATGCAGCTTTATCAGGGAGGGAGTTAGTGTTTCTACAAGTTGAAGTTTTCCCAGACAGGTACATAAGAATGTGTGGTGTAGCATATGTGCCATGAATGTGAAATATGCTAAGCCTGTCAGACACGCTTTACAACTGCCTAGTCTGCACCAATGATCAGCAGCGCACATGTGTACTTGCCTAGAACATACAGAAATCTAGAGAAATGCCTAGTGTATTATTCCCATTTATATTCAATTTCTTTATGGAAATCTGCAATTATCTGTGCCTAGAAATACATAATCATCTTTCTAATGGGTTTATGATTATAATTTTATGATATCGCTGAACAATGCTAACAGATTTTGATTAATATACAGCTGTACTTTACATGATTTAAAGATTTCTTTGCATTTACCTAAAGATTGCAGATAATCTTAATGTCCTTCCCTCAATAAAAAAAATTCTTACTATATTAAAAATGTGTCTATGGTAAGCCTTGTGTATGCATTTCTAAGGGGACAGGTGAAGGGCTTTATAATCTTCTAATTTAATATTGCCTTTTCAGAAGAAGTTTCTCTCCTGACCCCCACTAAGGAATACAGTAACACTTCTAGGCAAGCAAAATTATAGAGTTTGCCTGTAGGAAATATTAACTTGTAATTTTTGATATGCATATCAAATATATTAGTCATCTAATCCAGATCAGCATGCTACTTAAACTAGTAGGTAGAGACCGTTGCAGATAAAGTAGATGAAGACCTCTGAAGAAAGTATCTACAAGGATTGTTCTCTTTTCTTTAGTTAATACCTGGGGCAATGTGCTAGACACAAAAGGCAAAAATGTTACTCTTCAAATGTTATTTTATGAGCCCTAGTTATGACATCTATCTGTCTGGGATAAATTAATATGATTTTGGGAGGTGCTAAACTTCCTCTGAAACAAGGAAGATCACTTCAAATGTCTCTTTTAATTGGTGGCAGAGTTTCAACAACATGTTTCTGAGAGCCCTTTCAGGTACAGCACTCATGTAACAAACTGCTTCTGATTTATCCCCCACAGCAGAGAAGCAGCTGGAGCACAGAATCAGTTTACCTGAATAACTTTCCCTTTTGCATTTTGTACTTTGACAATACTAACAGGATTCTCTTACAGGTCAAAGGGGGGTGAATTCTGCTGAGAAAAAGAATGAATGCTGCATGACAGACAAAGACAAGTTAATTGAGCCCATTTTCTGACTCACTTATCTGTCTTCAGATTACCCTGCTCCATGACTAGGCCTTGTCCCATAAATGCAAATTATGCCTTGCTTAATCATGTAGGTCAAGTGTGTAAACCTCACTGTGAACCGCTGGTTGCTGGTGAAAAGATTAGGTGACCAAGGTTTGGGATGCGGGATGTAAAATAGTCTGTAATTAGACTAGATTAGATACTTCAGATTTGTGCAGCCCATGGCTGGGCTTAAATCTGCTTTGTCTGTATTGTCCTTCTAATTTCCTAGTATGCTGCACAGATATGTTAATTTACTACTCATGCTGAATGTAAGGTCACAATGACTCACTTTTGCCTGTTCTTTATTGCTTATCACCTTTTCAGACTGCCATTTCTATTTGCCCTGTGTACTTGATGGTTGGTCATCAGAAAGTCCCTCTACAAGAATACTGATCGTGTTTTCTTTTGTATCTAACAGCTGCTCAGTAATTTCACAAGATACAATGTAAATGTATTCGTGAAGTAAAGTGAGTCCCTCTCAGCTCATGTTGATTGTGCTCATGGAGGTGTTCACAAACAGGCAGACTGCAAACAGAAGACCATAGAAAGAAAGACTTAGCATTTTGTTTGTTTCTGAATCTCTTTTTCTCCTACACACAACACACATTTATTCCAAAGGAAGATGTGGCTAAATCCTCTGTATTATTTGAAAATTTCAAGAGATGATTTTGTGAAAATTGACGTTCTAGCCTGGTACACTGCTCTTCCTTGGCTATTACTGTCAGTTGTCAGTCAGTGAGATATTGAAATAGAGTACAGATGCGGATTTCAGACTTAGTTAAAGAGGTGTTTTGTTTCCTTTTTTTTTCAATAAAACATTCTCTAAAAGCCTTTGAGCTCTCATGTTCAGTTCTTATTTGAGAAAACAAAACTTTCTCACCAGGGAGCGAGGGGTGGGTGCTGACCTCTTCTCTCTGGTGGCTGGCGACAGGACACGGGGGAACAGAATGAAGCTGTGCCGGGGGAGATTTAGATTGAATATTCGTGGGAGCTTCTTTACCCAGAGGGTGGTGAAGCATTGGAACAGGCTCCCCAGGGAGGCTGTCATGGCCTCTGCTCTCACGGAATTTAAGAAGCAGTTAGATAAGGCACTTAGGCACATGGTGTGACTGTGGAGTTGTCCTGTGCCTAAACATGAGTTGTACTAGATGATCCTAATGGGTCCCTTCCAACTCTGGAGTTTCTGTGATTCTGTGGTGATTTAGAATTTTAAAATATACTTTAATTTTATATCTTATAAAATGACAAGCAAGAGAGAATGCCAGATGGACCATTTGGCTTTAAGTTCTAACAAAAATGGAAGCAGAAGATGACTATAATCAAGCAAATATCAGCAAGAGTTCCACCAGAAGCTTGGTTTAAAAGTATTGAAGTAGTTACATGGCGGGTTTGCAAGCTTTCCAAATCAACAGGAATTGACAATTTGTGCTAAAAAATACACAGATTAATTTTCTAAAATTTTGTTCAATAGAGGGTATCTCTGTGTGGCTCTCATACTTTCTTCAGTTGGCAATTTTCTGCTTTGTATGAAATAGTTGCAAGATTTGTTGACCCAGTGAGATAGAATATGTGGTTCGTGACTAGCATAATAGCACAGTGATTAGGGTACTTAACATAGGAGGAAGGATGCCCCTGTTTGCCTTCATTTAAATATCCTTCATGACTGGAGGATTTTTGAAGGTGCAACCCTGAGGATTTTTCCTTGAGCCTGACATACATTAATAGCAATGCTTTCCTAAGAAATCCAAGGTATGGACTAGGCTTCCTCGTGCAATCTGTAGATGACGTCACATTGGAAAATGTTGCAGATACTTTGGAGGAAAGATTTAAAATGAAAAACGAATTTCATTAAACAGTGAATGGACCAGATTCAAGTAGATGACAAGTACAGTCATATATTTAGGGAACAGAAATTAAATTCACTGATACAAAATAGGGTGTAGATGGATATGCAGCTATACAGCTTAAAAGGCCCTGGGACTTCAGGACACCCAAACTTTAATACAGGTTGACAAGATGATGCTTTTAAGGGGGAGGGGTTGGTGGTGGCTGTGAAGACACAAATTTCTCTTTGCTGTGTGTGAAAAATGTGACAACTGTAAAGCAGTACAGGTTATTATCCTCGGCACTCGTAAGGCTATTTTTAGAACAAATAGTTATCAGTAGTAGTGTATGCTTTTTGGTGTCCTGATGCTTACGGCTGGACTAAATTGTAAGTTCAAATGTCTTCAGGTGGTCTGTGTGTCAGAGGAGAATCTTTTCCTTCCTCAGAGAAATTAATGGAGTGTCTTTTTTCCATCTATGAAATGTTCTTATTAATGAACATTCTGCTGCAAATTTCCTTGCAAGTCCAAATACACTTGGGAAAATATGTCTCAAACTACCAAATGTCAAACTATGGAACACAGATATTTAACCTAAGACTCAAATTCTGGGGAAAAAGATGCAGAACACTTAATATTCTAGAAGGTCCACCTCTAATAGTCAGTAAGTCTTTTTACATCTTCAATGTAATGATTCTTCATTTTCAATTTTCATAATTAACAGCAATAAAAATTTGTTGATTTGTGTGCAATTTTGGTGTTAGAACCAAATGAATTTGTCTTTTATAATAAGGATTGTTTGAAAGATAAACATTCCATGTTGCTAGGTGAAGTAGAAAGTGATGTCTGGCTGTCTTTCTCCCTCAAACATACTTGTGTATTTTAAATTAAGCTTGGCAACCTATATAGGTTTCTTTTTAAGTTACTCCTATAGCGTCTGTATGCTAAATTTGTCTTTTATACTCAGATTATACTCACTGTTCATTAAATGCATTCTTGGCCATTTATTTACAGTTTTAATACATCTCTAATCCATCCTATGGATTTGTTTGTTATGATGTGATTGTAGTATGCTCTCCTCTGCCAAGCTGCTAAAATAAATGTTCGAAAATATCTATATGATTCATGTTGCCAAGGTTTGCCTCAGAGATCATGCTAGCAGCTTCCCACAGGACATACACTTTTTGAAAAAAGAAGAGAACCAACCGTGTCCTGGGGTGTATTAAGAACGACATTGGCAGCTGGTCAGAGGAGGTGATTGTCCTGCTCTACTGTGTGCTGGTGTGGCTGCAGCTTGAGTACTGTGTGCAGTTTTGGGTACCACAATAGAAAGGATATTAAGCTATTAAAAAGTGTCCTGAAGAGGGCTACGAAGATGGTGAAGCATCTAGAGGGAAAGCTTTATGAAGAGCAGCTGAGGTCACTTGGTTTGTTCAGCCTGGAGAACAGGAGACTGAGGGAAGACCCTCATGAGGGGCTGCAGAGGGGCAGGCATCGATCTCTTTACTCTTGTGGACAGTGGTAGGACTAGAGGAAATGGTATGAAGTTGAGTCAGGGGAGATTTAGGTTAGATATCAGAAAAAGATTTTTCATCCAGGGGATGGTTGAGCTCTGGAACAGCTTCCCCAGGGAGGTGGTCACAGCACCAAGCCTGACAGAGTTCAAGAAGCACTTGGACATCACTCTCAGGCACATGGTGTGATTCTTGGGGTATCCTGGGCAGGGTTAGGAGCTGGACTACATGGGCCTTATTGGGCCCTTCTGGCTCAGAATATTCTATGATTCTGTGATTCTAAGTATAAAAGTCATTTTTATGTCACATTCAGAGAATATCACTGACTTTATTTAAAATGCTATTTTGTTAATAACAATAGAGAAAGAATGCAATAGGACGTTGCAAATAGGAGACAGAGATTTATACAAGTGTGCCTGAAAATAGAATGAAAACATTACTGAATGACCTTCAGATGCCTAATATCATCAAAATGTCATGTTTACATTATCTATGTAATTTTCATACGTGGAAAGTAATTTTCACTTGTGATGACTGAACTGGCTTTTGGAACAAGTGCCCTGGACTTATAGTTCTTCAGTTAATTAAAAATGTTACTATGGATTTTACAAATTAACTTTTCAAAGCTGCAATTTTTCCAGCTTGGAACATTTCAGAACTTAATATTTTAAGAACAGATCCAATAGGCACTTAAATGTTAGATCCCACTGAGCCAAAATTTTCAAAATGGATTCTTTATTGTGGTGTTAAGATTTCTAAGTGTTCTACAGATAGCTAAATGCTTCAGAAAGAAATGTAGTAAAAAACCTGGGAAAGATCAGCCCCATGTATCAGTATAGGTTGGGGACTGACCTGTTGGAGAGCAGTGAAGGGGAAAGGGACCAGGGGCTCCTGGTAGATGGAAGAATGAAGGATGGCCATGAGCCAGCAGTATGCTCTTGTGGCCAGGAGGGCCAATTGGATTCTGGGGGGTATCGGAAGGGGTGTGGTTAGTAGGTCAAGAGAGGTTCTTCTCCCCATTTAGTCTCCCCTGGTGAAGCTGCATGTGGAATATTGTGCCCAGTTCTAGGCTGCTCAGTTTAAGAAGGGTAGGGAACTGCGCCGAGCCACCAAGATGATGAAAGGGCTGGAACATCTTCCTTATGAGGAAAGGCTGAGGGAGCTGGTTCTCTTTAGCTTGGAGAAGAGGAGACTAAGGGGTGACCTCATTATATGTGGTCATATATTATATGTGCAGGGTGAGTGTCAAGAGGATGGGGTCAGGCTCTTCTCAGTGAAGCCCAGTGACAAGAAAAGGGGCAATGGCTGTAAGGTGAAACATGAGGTTCCCTGTGAATACATGAAAACATTTTTTTCCCAGCGAGTGTGCCAGAGCACTGGAACAGACTGCCCAGAGAGGCTGTGGAGTCTCCTCTGGAGAGATTCAAAACCTGTCTGGACACGCTTCTGTGTGACCTGGTCTAGGGAATCCTGCTGTGTCAGAGGGGTTGGATTAGATGATCTTTTGAGGTCCCTTCCAACTCCTAATATTATGTGATTCTGTGAAATGGTGACGCGGTGATCAGGTAAACAGACATTTAATATGCACTGCCTGACTCGGAACCTAGTAACTGTGGATGTAAATGAGGATGTAATGTTCCCAGGCCTGTTTATACATTTTACATGAAAAAAATAGTTCAATAAAATATTGAAATAACTTGAAGAAAACAGAACCCACCTCTCTTGTTTCTGTTTATCTCTATAGAACCCTTTAAGCATAGAGTCACACCTGTTTTTGCTGGCTCAGGGAATCTGAACTTTTTTGCAAAATAGAAAAGTTTGAACAGCTTCCATAGAAAAGATAAAGACTTCCTGGTTCTACCCAAAACAGGATATCATGGTGGTTCTGGCATTCTTGTGGAAGATGTGAGTTTGCTTGTTTCCAGTAACAGGAGAAAAGAGGGTACCTCTGCTGCAGAGGGGAGAAAGGGAAAAGGGAGTGCCTTATATTTGGATTAAAAATGACATATGAGAGAATGCCCTGTATTGATCTCACCTATTCAAGATTAGCAAAATGGCAATTCACTCCCTTTTCTGTAGATAGGAGAAATCACAAATTTCCCAGTCCTACTGCTACAGAAATTCAATACTTCCAGAGTAAGAGAAACAACCCCTGAAGTTTTACTTTCTTAGATCTGTTTTTTTCCCTTGTAATTCTAGACTCACCCTTATTTGCTCTCAAATTTGCACTCACTGACCTTCTTTAGTAAGACCCTAAACTCTCACAATTTACTTTAAACATCTACCTGATGCTTGTTTCTGCTTGGCTTTTCAGGTGCTTAAGTCAGAATCTGGAGTGGCTACAGTTTATGAATTTTAATTCAGCAGGGTTTTCAGCCCTTTATTGGTGGATTTAGGGCCTGGAATACTACCTGAGCCTTTTTTTTCCACATCTGTTTCTTATTTTGGTACTGAAAATATGTCCCTTTGATATTACATATAAAATGTAGCTAAAGCTAAAGCAAATGGAACAAAAATTCCTGATTCTAATTTAATAATTGTTTAATTGTGCAGAAATTACTGATATATGAGTAGAGGGTAGCCCTTGGACCTGTTTGTGAACAACATTCAACCTTCTATTTGCAAGTTTCTTTTTTTCACGACATTTTTCAACTCTACCAGGCAGGTAAGATTCTATATATAAAATCGGAATGAATCCATTTGAATTAATATGATAGTGAATTAAAAGATATATTGATCCCTGCATTAAAGAGTAACATTAAAAGAACATGACTCAAAGTACATTCAAATAAATTTTTAATTAATTTTTAATCCAGACATTGTTTTATTTTTTTTCTGAAATTTGAAACTATGCTTGACTCAATTGCTATCACATCCCTCTCTCTATTTTGTCTTTGTTCCTTAGATTTCTTTTACCTGGCAGATGTGTGTGTATTTCTCACTCATAAGTGAGGAATAGGAGAAGAGGATTGAAGGAGGTAGATTTACAGCTGCAATCAATTAGTCTGTTGCTAAGGAACCATCAGCTGCCCAATCAAACCCCAACCATCAGTTGACTGAAGACATCAGGATACAAAATGGTATTACAGACTATTACAGGTCCCTACTTCATCTTTTAACTAAAAATTCAGAAATTTTTATTTTATTCATGCTTGGTTTTTTTTATGGGGGGGGTGTGAAAGTTTGATGGCAAGGCTTTGAAATGTCAAATATGTTTCACTCTTAGTCTAGGCACTGAACAGAAAAGCTGGTAGCAGGAGCTTAGGCTTGTGTTTGGCTGTGTTTATGTTTGTCAGTATTAACTGAAAGGATCAATAGTATGTAGAAATACATTACAGAAGACTTCATTTGGCCATAGCAGGTTAGCCTAATGTGGTCTAATCTGGGAATATTTTGAAAACCCTAGGCATTTTAAGGAGTGCCAATTAATTAAAGCTTAATGAACTTCAAAGAGTGAGTTGTGGTTGGCAGGGTAAGAGATGACCCTGACTCGTACATGTGAAAGCAGGAATTTCATTTCAGCTACTTAGAGATTACTCAGGTATATGAGGGATTGCAGACTTGAAAAAGAAATCACCATCTGAAGTTCAAATGTGATTTTGACTTTGGCAAAACATCTGTTACAAGATGTTTCAGGCTTGTTTTGGTTGTACGGTCAGAGAAGGATCTGTTTTAAAATGGCTTTTGTAGTCTGCTTTTATTTGAAATATTTAGAAATGTTAGAGTAGGAGAAAAAGTTTTCATACTGATCATACTTTGCATTGTTATTCCTCAAACATACTATTTCTGTCATCTCTGATATTCATAATCTTTGATACTAGTGTAAAATACAAAAGTCAAGTACCATCAAAAAATATGCACTGACTGCCTATCTTTTGTTATGCCTGAGGAAAAATAGACAGGTCCTTTCTGAACACTATTCTCACAGCTTTTACTTGCAGAGTATAAAAAGCTAGGCTAAACTTTGGAAATTTCTTCTAGTCCTATAATTTTGGTTATTGTTTCCCTTTCTAGATATGTTGATGTATTGGAGAGGCAAAAAAGGAGCAGGAAAGAAGATGGAGGTTTATTTTTCATCATTCAATCACCCAGCCACCTATGCTGTCTTGTATATCAGCAGTAATATCACTGTGAAGCCCAGGTACTTAAAGATATTTGTTTCAATATCAATAGTTAAGTCACATTTATAAATCAGAAATAATTAATTTTGTGATTTGATGGGAATTAAGCAACTTAAGTGTGAACCACCAGACTGAGAAAAGACTGTATGCTCCGTATTTACCTTGTACACTACCTCTATATATGGTTTGCTCTAAGTAAATGTGGCAAAGAACACAAAATAGCTATATATAATTGTTTTCCTATGTATATAGGTAATAAAGCTTTCAGAATGAAAAGCAACATGAAGAGAAATATCTATAGGACATATCAGAACTCTCTATTCTTCCTTCTGTTACAAACAGAAAGAACTTTTTCTGTCATACAGATGAAGACAGCAAGATTTTTGTTCTCTGTGGTGACAGAACTCCATGTTGTGGAAAGAGTTGAAAAATATCTTCTCTAAGTTGTTGTGGGGTGAGACACACATTGCAGTACCAGTAACAGGTGGTCCTGACCCTACCTTAACTGCAGCTCCACCTCTGTTCATATCTTATTCCACTCTTGCCAAAACAGCATCACTGAATACAGGTTCCCAAGTGCAGCAACATAACATGGCATTGCTGCTGGTATAAAAGGAAGAAAAAGGAAGTGCACTGATCTTGTAGCCTCAGCAAGCTTCCTTTGTTTAGGTAGCCTTTTGAATGTGTTTCCTACTTGGAGACAGTCACAAACCAGGGCAGAGTACAGGAAGAGTGCAGTGCCTGCTCACCTTTAGTACACTGTGGATTCAATGCATTGAAGTGCTGAGCGAAGAAGAGAACCAATTTGTTACTATGCCAGTGCAAGCTGGACTCTGCATTTCTAAATTGTACCTGCATTTCTGAGACACTTTATTTTACTCAAGTCTTTGAATTTTAAAAATTCATCAGTTTGTGCTCTAGGCAACTGTCAATTTTGCTTGTCTCTGCAGTCACCCTGAGGTCTGGGTGTCAGCTGAGATGAAGTACAGTGATTGGGTAAACCTATTAATACAGAATACAGGAGAAGCAAGAATAGAGGTTTAATCAGTCAGCTAGTTTGGGGACTTGAAACAATTTCAATATTGTGAATTTAATATATCAGTGCATCTCTGAAGAACAGGTTAATTTTTAACATTTTGAACCTGAATATTAAATGACTGTAGTAATATTCAGATTTATTAAGTCAAGAAAATGTGTTATCTACCTTTTAAAATCCATATTACAGTAAAGGTTTCTGAAACTATTACTTCTGTATGTTTTTTTGTGGGCATGTTGTTTATGCCTGTTGTAGCTAGCCTTTCATGAAATGTCATAGGAGTATGCAAATTACTAGTAGTGATATTTTAATTATTTTCTAATGTTCAGGTATTTTTATGCCATGCTTCAGCTCCATGTAATGAAAATTCGTTGTAGGTGGAAAAAAATAGCTTGCATATTAATGACAGGGTATTTTTAGCTTTGTTTTAAAATATTTTAAAAGAGAAAATGAAATGCTGGATCTACATATTCGCTTTGGTGATGGGTTTGTAAGGTATGACTGAGGAGAAGCCTACAAATACACACTGTGTTTGCTCATTGAGTGCACACAGTGTCAGAGTCAGGCAGCAGATTAGTAGTGGTCCGTTATAGATTATCTTGGAATGACTGCAGTTCTTAAATATCAGACTGCTTGCACGTGAATCTGTCTTCTGCTGTGGACTTAACATGTTCCTTATACTAGGCTTAGTATAACTGACCTGCTCTTGATGAAGTATTTGAACAATAATGTCATTATATTGCAAAGCAATATCTGGAAGTTTATATGCTTGAATATGTATGAAATGAGTTTTGTTTTAACTGAAGTATAATCTTAGCCAAATGTCACAAGTTACTAAATTGAAGGGTAGTGGTGAAATTCAGGTTCCTCCAGGAACAGTACAACTGATGATGTCCTTTTTTTGTAGATCTGGATGCTTTCCATCCTCCCTGCTAAGATTTGTGGGCAAGAGGTAGCACATATGGTAGTTAATCTTGAGCTATGTATATGTTAAATGACTAGCAACTAGGTTCACTCAATTTGGCAAGCTAGCTGATGCCAAACAGTTGTATGCCATATCAAACAGTTCTGTCACTTTCTCTCTGAAAACATTAATTTGATCTCTCCCTTCCAATTCATAGAATTTTCATGAAGACTTGTGCAAATGTTATTCTTTTTGAGAATATTTTCTGCCTTTGAATCAGTGAGGTAGGATGAAAAATTGAGCGGGGTGAAGTTTTGACCTGAAGATGGAAAGACAGGCATTGTGATATCAAAAGACTTTCATTTGGAAACTAGAGAAAAATAAGCAGTTTCTAGCAGTGTGGTCAGAGTTGTCTTCTGTGTGGCAGAGAACATTTGGAGTCAGATAATACTGTTGACATTTTTAATGACAATTATTGTAGTGATGAGATATGTACAGTTTTAAAATAGCCTTATTGGGTGGAAATTCTTGAACTATACAACATTAAATCCTATTGTGTCTAAATAATTGTGGCATATTTGCCATAACTAGAAAAAGACTCAGATGCCAAAAGGAAAAAATTAACCAAAACCAACAGTGACTTTTTTTAACCTTAATATTTGAAAGAATTGAAATTACACTTCTGAGAGATAGGGAAGATAATTGACAATATTCTTCACACCTTAAAATTTCATGTGAGATATAGTTACTAAAATATCTCATTCTGAAAATGGGCTGCTAATAACTAAATTCGTTAACTAAATAACTAGTAGCTAAATTCATGAATGAGACTTCATGATGACATGCTCCTGTGTGACCTGGTCTAGGGAATCCTGCTGTGGCAGGGGGTTGGACTCTTCCAAATCCTAACATTCTGTGATTCTAAAAACTAAAAATGGGTTTAAATATAGAAAAGCAATAAAGCTTACTGAATATCAGTCATATTATTCCATGATACTTGGTTTTTCTCTATACAACATGTTTATCCATTGAAGAAAAGAACTGTTAAAGCTGCTACTACTTCTTAAAACAAATATATATAACAATGCATGTTTTTTTTCCCTTCAACTTTTTCTGTGACCAGTGACATAAATGTGAGGTATAATTACAAAGTATTTGGATATTGCATCATAGTTATTTTGCCCTGGCATTACTAAGCATTTTACTATGCTGGCCCGTTTCTGATTGCTGATGCATACAGCTGGTGCCTTTATGACTCCATCAGTATGAATAAACTCATCTGTACATCCCAGTACAAATGCACTTGTTTGTTTCACCTTTGATAGGAGAAGATGTGTATCTGACTAGACTACTCTTTGACTAAACTACTGTTTGATATTCTTTTTGCTGCTGAGGGTGCCAAACACCACCACCCCCTCCAGGATCTGATCCCCTTTCACAAAAAGACAAAGTCACGGTTTTCCATATAAAGTTTCTTTTAAAATGCATTCATGTGCTAGTGTCTTCCATTTCACTTCACCCCTGCTTCAGGAAGACTGTAGCACTGCTCATGCCTTTGAGAAAAAGAATTACAGCTGTCAGTCCTGACTGAGGTGAAAATTTACTCTTGCCAAGGAATACAATTTTGAAAATGCTTCAGATCTTTCGAGAGCCTGAATGGCTCTTTTGGGCAGTTGGAGTGGTTCAGTATTATCAGCAGGTACTGCAACATGAATTATTCAAACTTAATGTTGGATGAATTCATCCTTATACACAAATAGATTTTCAGTGTTAGTAGCTGTAGTAACGATGGAATCTAGCAGTTAGAGAGCTTCTACTTTGAAAATGATAGCAAAGATGCCTGTATTGTGGTTTTTTTTCTTCCCCAAATGTACCATCATACTGTTATGTTTCTTTTAATGATAGCAGAACATTTACCAGCATACTTTAACAAACTGCAGTCCCTCTTTGGCTGATGGGCACTAACAGGCAGCAAAAAGCCTATTATATGTAATCTAGTCTATTTTTAAAAGGAATGTTTTTCTATGCTGGTTAGGAGAAAAGAACTTCAATCAGATTTGTTTTTTTTAGTTGGGGACTATTTGTAAACTGCATTTTCCCCCCCCATCCTAAATATCTATTGAACTGGAGTGAAGTATTCTTGGTAGGGGGAATATGATCTGGCAAGGATAGCTGAATTCTAAAAACATCGTGGAGAGGTGATATGAAACCAATAGTAGTGTATGTTTTATGAAGATTTGTCTTTGAGGGGAATTATAATAGATGCTGTGCACAAACCCACATTGGTTTGATACACTGATGCTTCTCATTTTCTGAATACAAACAGGTGAAATATTATATTTGAGCTTCATGCTTCTTAATGGGATACTGAATGCATATTCATTGAATCTGTCTGTTGGGGCATTTTTTGTTGCAAATTAGTTCTTGGGAGTGTGTTAACTGTGGTGGAGTTACAAAAATGGAGGCTGATGGCTTATTCTAAAGCACTGATCATTGATTGCCAAGGCTGGTGTTTTAGGCTATGAACCAAAAAAGAGTTAGGAATAAAGGTGATTAAATCATGACTGAAGGCATTGAAGAAGTGCTGGAGAAAGGCAGTCACCTCTATAATCTGTCTGTCATAAGTGAAGGAATGCAATTTCTAAAGTAAAGTCTTGGGAATGAGTAATAGTGATGCAAATAGCGTGGAATTTTGCCTTGTAGCAATCAAGATTAAATGTTTGATACATGTGCTTGATGTTTACATTTGTTGATTTTAATATGTTAAAATAGGATAACAGAAAGAAACACTGACCAGTGAAATTTGCTTGGGATTCTAACATGAATGCTTTTCCCATTTATAATTTAGAAATGTTTCTGGTTCATTTCATTGATTAAGCACATTAAGAAGCACACTACTGAGATGTTTTAATATCAAGTTTGTACACATACTTACAAAAAACTATAACTAGAGCATCGTTTACAAATCCATTGTAGTTGTTTGTGTTTATTAAACAAAAATATAACACAAACCTCCCTTATAATCTGTATGTGTGACTTGAAGCCCTGAGACAGTACAGTTTTTGTAAAACAAAATTGGTTCCCATTGGGTACATGTGGCTGCATAAAATGCACTTCTGGCAGCAGGGGTTTGTGTAGAGAACTTAAATGAGAGAGATCACAGAAGTACTTTTTTTTCTTTAGTTAAAGCAGTGGCTGTTCACCTGTGATCTGTCATGGCTTTTGTAGGTGTCCACCAGAGGGGGACATTATGCACAACTATGTCTCACTCTAAAAATAAATGAGTAACACCCCAGAAGGATACTACTGAATCATAGCCTGGACAGAATTTTCCAAGTGTTCTCCTGCTGTTCACCTGCTAGCCAAAGGTCTGTGTAGACTGGGCTTGCTGTTAAAGGGTCTTGAAGGAAGGGATCATTTTGGGTTGATCACAGCTCTATTATGAAAATCTTTCACTGATAGAAACAGATAAAGCATAAAACAAGTAGCAAGTAGCTCTGAGGCTGCAACTGACTACTAACTGAGGAAGTGTAGGAGTCATTGTTTCAATGAGACTAAAGAATATAAACTCAGAATGACACAAATAGATATATAATTGTATACAAACAAAGAACAGATACAAAATTACACCTTTTTTTCACTCAACTAATGATTCTGACACATGAGGCCAAGCCAAAATTTTTTTCCTAGGAACAAACAAACATTTCTCTGTTTTTTGAAGTGTTTAAACTACTTTTACATTGAGTGTGCAAGATTTAAAATTTTTTTTTACCTTAGGGAAGCTACTGGTTTATGGTTGCAACTTCTCTCTAGCTGCCTGGTAAAATTTGTGCACTAACCAGACACATACTATTTTCCATTGTCCAATAAAAGCAATGAAATCTGAGTGTGCCTGGAACATCTGTAAACTGTGATCGTAATTATAGTTTCAAAAGGAAAGGAAGATGATGAATTAGATTACTGTGACTTACAGTTTTATTTTTTGAGTACCATTAGAAAGTGTCTCTCTCAAAACAAAGTATTTTGAAGTTCCTTATCCCTAAATTCTCCTAGTAGTGGAAGAATTTGGCTATGCAGTTCCATTATTCTGAAGGCTGAGTAGGTAAATCCAGTGTAACTCTAAGAAATGAGCTCTGCTACACTGATTTAACATCACAGTCTATTAGTCAATTGTAAACCCCTAACCCTTGTGATAAATAAAGTATTCTAGTCAGTGCAACATTATTTAAATTCCAGTTAAATTACAATCTACTTTTAAGACTCAATTATCATGAAATAAATCGTAAAATTTCTTCCTACTGTGAAGTATGAAAAAAATCATGCTTCTAACTTACATGAAAAGCTAGATTTTTATACTGTTTTATGATTTATGGTACCCTCCTGTGTGTACTTTAAGCAGGATGAAAGATTCTTAAGGTCAACTGAAGTACTCTAAAAATAGCATGTATTGAAACTAACAGATTTAGAAATAGTTTCCATTTTATCCTGTACAATTGATCTTGTAAAACATATGAAGCTTTCCAAGGCTTAAGAAATGTGAACTAAGGGAGTAAAAACAGTACAAGAGAAACCTGTAAAATATGACTTAGTTGTCTGTGGTTGAAGATGTTTGAATTACCAAGAGGAATTCTGGAGTTTGAGGATCTGGAATATGATCGCTACCTGATTTTCTCAGGTGTAGTTTCTGCAAAGCATACTGTCTGTAGTTCATCCTTAACCGTTATTGAAGTCTCCCACAGAAAAGCTGTACTCGATGGGATCCCCAGCCTGTTTTTTCATGATGAAATGTTGAGGACACCTCATGTTGTAACCCATGATTCTGTGTGTGATTCTGTGATTCTGTGAAACCCTCAGAGTTTTGTGAATTTCTAGAGTACATTAGAAGCGTAAAGTACAGTGTTAGAATGTGTTATAGTAGAAAGGAAATCCTACTGTAACCATCTGGAAGTAATATTTTTAAATATTTCACTAGATGGTTGATAAATTAGCAGAATAAAAGAGATTGCATTTTGGCAATCTAAAGATTAAACATACTCAGATGTTGTGAAAGATGGAAATTAGTGACAAAGATGGATTTTGTTTTGAGAGGAAGGGACATCTATCTTTTGCATATTTGTGACTATCATTGATAAATAATAATGTCCTTGTGTGTTTTAGGCAGTGACTAGGTCATTACAAATAGGAGCCTCATGTATCTTCCTGTAGGGGAAATTAACTGAGACTTCAACCAACTAAAGTCAGCAATCAGTAGAAATAACAGAGCTTGACAGTGACTGAGGTGCTATTTTTCTAGGAGCCTGACAGCAGAGGTATATCTAAATTGCCAGGAAAAAAAAAAAAAAATATATATATATAAAACTGACATCCTTAAAACTGTTTGTTAGATTTATTTTCTTTCTGGTAACTGTTGTCCAAGGCACTTCAAGGTCAATATGCTTTCTGCACTGTGCCCCTTATAGAAGTATGTTCTTTCATAGAATTTCTCCTTTGGGGGAGATAAGGACAGAAGAAAGTTTGTGCGTGCACGCCTAGGCTTTGCCATAATCTCTTGCTTCAGAAAAGGAAACTTTGAAAACTTCCAAACCTCTGTCAAATGCTTTTTCTTTTCTTTCCGTTTTTTTTTTTGTATCTTTACAACTATTATTTGGTGTCTATGTGACTGAGAGTATATAAAGCTAATTTTTATGTAGCTTTTAATTTTAAGTTGTGTTACTTTGACATCCTTCTCATGATTTGGCTACTGAATAGTACAAACAAAATGAATATCTGAAAAGGGTTAGCCATTAAACAAAATGGATTCTTCATTGCAAAAACTGTCACTTATATTTTTAATTTACCTTTTTCTTTTTTTTCCCCCCTTCTTTTTCTTAATTAAGGGCCAAAGAGAAGTTCTGAGACGACCCCTGAACAGGATGTGACCTTGCTAATCTTGGAAGTTTTTTTCTTTCTCCTATGCTTCCAAGTCTGCCATATGCAGCAAGTAGTCTCCTTATCATCCTGGTGCTGCACTAGCTATGTGCTTCCGACATGATGATTTTATACAATAGAGTGTTAGGTTCACCACTTTTACTATACTTCCTCCAAAGGAAAGCTCCTTCACATACTTCCAGGCAAATTCGTAATCTGCTTTCCTTTCCCCTTGAATGAATTTCTGAGCAGTGATAGAATCAAATAGACAAGCAGGCCTGTTGAATGGAGTCAAGGAAAGTCCTCTGCAAATTCCTCAGCTTTTGTGAAAGGTAAGAAAGCCAATTTGAGAGAGTGGTGCTCTTGAGAGTTTTGCTGGTACGTTCTTTGTTTTAAAACAATGATTCTTTGAACTCTCCAGGAGCGCTATCACAATTTTTGGGAAGAGAAGACTTTTGTAGGACATTATTTTAACAGGTCACTGTATTTATGAGCCAGCACTTCCCTAATTGGAGCTTTATGTAAGTGTCATAACTCAAAGACTTTAGGTATATATGCTCATGTCAATTTATGCACATCCATAGACACCCATTTTCTGTTGAAGCAGTTATTTGGAAAGCCTTTGGTCCCACAGGATGGAAACTCATAACTCATAAGTGTTTGGAGTATGAATCTTTAGGTTTAATAAAATATTTGTTTATAATGAACATATAATCCAGAAAAGACCAATAAAAAGTTAATGGAACTGCCATAGCATACATTTCATTTATTTATTAAACCTCAAATAATCCCTATTTATCATAGTACTGCATATATAATTTTCTTCACCAGTCTCTAGGACCCTGTCAAATTCAGTTTGTTATTTTTTTTAATATATATTCTAATGCTTTCATTTATTGGGTTCGTTTTATATCTCAGTATGTGTTTAAGGATGTATCTCAAAGTTACCAGTAAACAACTACTTACTTTTAGTCTTTATGATATTAATTAATTTTAATGGGAATGAGGTGTCAAAAGTTCTTCAGAGATCTGGAAGTAAATAACTCACTGATAATTCTGGAAAACAATAGAATGAAGTCATTTCTCTGCATACATGGGTTAAATGCTTAACTTATCGGAGTGTTTGGCCGAGTATTCAAGCAGGAAGTTGGTGGTAAAAATTAGAAAACAATTTGTGAGGCAGTTTACCCTTTCATCTTCCAGCTTCACCAAAAAGTCTTCCACTTCTGTCACAGGTTATTTGCTCTTTGTACTTAAACTACTTACAGTCTAGGTATTGACTGTTTGAACAGTGGTTAATGAAGCATTCAAAGAACAAATTTTCTACATGTTTATAAATTTTATACATGTTTTTTCATGAAATCTTACAGAAGACTTAAAGGCTAAGAATTTCAATTTTAGTTAAAAAATGAGTATGCATAAACTATCACATACAGAAGCGGAACCAGTAGTGTTTTGGTTAGTGTATATTTTTTCAGGCTGACTCAGACTTAATGCTTAATTTTTCTCCTCTTATTTCATCCCTTTATATTTCTGAATTGGGGGTGAGCTGGGCCTGATAGCTCATCAATGATCTTGATCTTCCTCTTGCTTTATTAGATCTAGTGCCGTACTGAAATTACTTTAAATGAAGATGGTTATAATGAATTCCTTGTATACAACAAGATGCTTAATTAATGAAATTGGTTCTAGATTTGTTCAAATTTAAATTAATAGTTTCCCTAGCAAGCTTTTGCTCTATTGCAGGAATACAGGATTGGAAAGTACTTCTCAAGTCACTGGATTCAGTCATCTATTAATGAAGAATCTTTAATAAATTTGTTGAGCTCCCCTGACATTGAACTCACTCTTGGAAAAACCAAACATTTGCTTCCGCAGATTGTTACAGAACCCCACTGGTCTCATGAGTAGCTAGCAGCTCCTTTTTTCTTAAGGTTGCTTTATGTATTTTCTCATGGACAGCTTATACAAAGTTCTCTCAGAAGACCGTTTCATTTAAGTAACATGTTGTCAAACAGAGACTCTTTGCTGTAAGAGTGAAAATGAACTTGTTTAATTTCACCAGTACACATTGGTGTGGAAATGAAAAAAAGAAAAAAAAGTGGCAATTCCCTTTAAGTTAAGCATTCCAGAGCAATGCTTTTCTGAAACTGGTGTCAAAGTGATGAACAGTTCTTGATACTATAACCAGAATTTTAAAACATCAAAAGTGCACATTCAGGAGCTCAGAGACTACTTTCAGAGTTCGCTAATGGTTCTGTGCTGCCCTGATTGAAAGCACCCTTGAAATGCACAGCAAGACACACAGCCAGGAGCATGCTGGACTGAGCAGCAGTCACTGACACACCTGACAGCCATCTGTGCTGAGCAGAGCCCCCTTACTGGGAGCACAGAAGACAAGAGAAACAATCTTGTGGGCTGCAGGGGAAATGACACAAATAAGTGGCATGTATAAGGAAAAAGTTGGACCTATATGAAAACTTAAACTCTTAAACCAATCAAATACTTAAATATTCTGGGTTTTTTTTTGACCTTCAACTCTTTCTATACCTTTTGTTTTTTATGATATTTCTGTTTCTCTTAAATCTCCCCAAGGGAAAGTAAGCACCTAACAACATATTCCATAGTAAAATGCAGTATCGTCTTACATTGTGTGATAACTAACAGACTGCACTTCCTGAGCATTATCTTCTCAGCAGCTTCTTACCTTCTGAAATTAACAGTGGTTTGTAGATAGCTTAGTACATTGGCAAAGACTTTTAAAAGAAATTCTCACTCGCAGTGATAGAGAGAGCAAGTACTTGTGCTGAAGATATGCATGAAGACCAAAACATAACACCATCTGTGACCTAAGCTGCATCTGTTGGTTGGCCACTAAAACAGGAGGAAGGTTTTGATTTACTAGCCAGACAGCTTTCTCAATTTTCTTGTCAGGAAATATCTTTAAACTGCATTACAGTTATGACAGCTTGGATAGCAGCATTTAGCTATACTCCAACAGCTTTTAGATTTTACATGCTATATGGCTAGGCCTGTCAGAGAGACCTGTGCCAGACACAACACTTCTAAAAAAAGAGTTTTTTCTCTTTTTCTTGCACTTGCTGAATGTGAAGTCTTCTAGTTATTTGCTATGAATGTCAGAGTTTTACCCCCACAGATGTGGACTTTGATGTCACTTTAATATTAATTAAAGTGACTGAACTAAAGACTGAACTAATACTCCTCCATCACTATTTTAAAAAGGTTAAAAAAGAATATTCATCATGCAATAAATACATCTCCAGCACAATTGTTTGTATTGCCAGACTTTGAGAAATAGGTAGGCAACTTGTTTTCTGTTGTGTTTGCTTTCTTTTTTTTTATTTAAAAAAATATAATCATGGTATTTTTTAATGACAGCATTCATTAGGTAATACATCTTAAAATAGTGAGTTAATGAGTAAAAAATATAAATACCTGCTTAACTAATTAATGGCGGATTTTCATGTGGCTCTGCTTGTTACATCCAAATTGAAGATAGTGTATGTTTTTTTCAATCCAATGGGATAAATTTTAATAGAATAACCAAAGTTTTTAAAATGCTACGAGCTTTCTCATAAGCTTTTCCTTACATTCTTTTTATGTTTACTCATTTGCTTACACAGAGACACAGCCTGTGGTCTGTGTCTGTTTCTCACTTAATGTTGTTCTTCATGCATTTGGAGAAGTTAAGCTTATCAGCAGAAAGATATGGACCTCAATAGCAATGAGTTATCACTGTCTTTCTGGTTCTGTTTTCTGGAGCTCTATATGAATGTCATGATAAATTAAGTGTTGACCAACTTTGGAGCATTGCTGTAGAGTGCATTTTCCATCCATCTAAGCAGCTTTGTTGCCCCAAATGCCAGGTAAATTGCTGTAAAACCCCCGCAGTTTGTAAAGAATAAGTGCTGTTGCTGTATCAAGTAATGACCTCCATGTGTGTAGGCATAGTAATGTGTTTATCACAGAGGAAATGTATACACAGGAAATATTTTTTCAAGATGCCAAGTCATGAGCCATTCACATACAGCTCTGTCTTATACATTAATTTTTTAAACTTTTGATTTAGGTCAGCATTCTTCATACCTACCATAAGCAGTCCAGAAGTCAGGCATTTACTCTAGGCTTGTGACCTAAGATCTCTTCAATTGTCAACTCTATTGAAAAAGAAGTTGTTCTTCCCATCTTAAGGTAAGTACTCACTCTCTATGAGATGAATTACCTTCCAAAGGCATTTTTCTGGATGTTCAATAGGTAAGAACTTGGGTAAACTTGTATTTCTCAATTTGCAATCTTCTCCTTACTGAATATAAATATAAGTGGATTTCCTGCTCTGTTGCCAAGTAAGCTAGTAGGGTTTTATGGATATATCTGTTTTTGTAGATCTTACCAATTATTATGGAAATGTTAATTATTGTTAAAGCAAAATTGTATGTGTTAGCTGACCTATAAACTTGCATGTGATTTCTCTTTTAGACTTTGAAAAGCCCAAACATAAAACTAAATGTCTGTTTAGATGTTTTCATGGTATTGCTTTCTACAATAAATGCTGTCAGTTTCCTTTAATAAGGTTTGGGAAAAAAACCCATAAAACATCGAATGGCTTCCTTAGGTGGCCAGGAGGTAGCTTGACTGTATTGTATGATGGATCTTCTCTCTTTCTTTCTTTATTTTTTATATTTATTCCCATCTTTGAAACTGATTTCAATTCATTTGGTAATCTCTAGTTCCCTTGCTAGAAGAGATAGTGATCCTGGGTGCTCTTCATGATTTTGTATGTCTCAGTCATATGCCCCTTAGCTAAGTCTTTTTGTACCTGATGAGACCTAGTCTATGCTGCTGCTTCTATTACAGAAGCTTCCATTCTGATTACATCTATTTGATCAGACTAGTCTTACACATCATGCCTAAAATGGGGGTGAGCTATGGTTTGATTTAGTAAGCTGACCATGTTTCATTTTGTTGTAATCTTTCTTATTTTTTTTATATCTGATTCATTTTTTGATCACTGTTGAGCACTGAACAGACACTTCAGTAGTGCTGTCAATCACTACTTTGAAATCTCATTTCTGAGTGATAACAGCTCTTTATTTTGTATATAGAATTAAGATTGTTTTATAATAGTTTTAAATTTAGCTGTATTGAATTTCATCTGCTATTTAGCACCCAGTCAGGAAAAGCTGTAGGCTCCTCTGCAGTTCATCATATTTGACCTTTGTCTTACCTGTCTTTAATAACTTCCCCAACAGTTGTTTTTACTTCGCATTTCATCACTTTTCCAGACTACTCATTAATGGACTGAATAACCAGTTAACAATTTTTAGCTTTCTTTTCCTATCTGGGTTGTAGTAGGTGATTATTTCTTTTTGCCATACTTCTGGACAGCTTGTAGTTGATGCTTGCTGAAGTCACTAAATTTCTGGGGTTTTTTGTAACATGTGAATCTTTTCTCAGATTCCCACTGAAGTCATGGATCTTGTGATTTACAGTTTAAATGGTTCAAGTGGCAGCTAGTAGCTGTAAGCAAATGTGCTTGTACAGATAACCTTTGCACAAAATTTTGGAACGTATCACTCCTTGTACTTATGAGGATAAACAGAAGACTAGTCATTGGAAATCTGTGTATATTTTAGAGCAATACATTTTTATCTAGCTCACATTTTTTAGAAGACCATGGATATTCACTCATTTTGAAGACGATAGACAAGGTGTTGCTTGTCTTCAGTCACCTCAGTTGGCCTTATGTTATGCTGTATTCTCGAAAAGGAAGCTCAACCATATACTTTCGCAAACTGTTTTGGTGTCTATTCAAACTTTTCCCAGGGGAACACTGTTGTAACTTCTTTCAGGCTCTCCTCAGACCTCTTTTCAGCCTCTTTCTCACATTGTAATATTGCTGTCAACTTTCCCCTATTTAAATTCCAAACAGTTTTCTAAAAAGAAACTTGCTTAAGCTGGTTTGCCAAGATCTGGTTTAACCAGTTATCTCCCTAGCTGTATGTTAAGCTTCCATAGTAGACTGTTCTCCTTAGATGAACAGATATGTATTAAAAACCTGAAAGCCACGTGGATGCAAGAAATGCTCTTTATGTCTGACAAATCAACCAAAAACTGTAAGCTGTTAGAGATACCTCAAATCACCATGACTGCAAAGAGTTATGTTTTCTCCAGCACAACAGAGATTTCCCAGCAGTTTCTAATATCAGATTTTAGACTTGAAGATTCATCTACTTGCACCTATTGTATTTACTGGTAAGGTGATAATGCCTTCCTGCAAGCCAAGTTGTAACTTTTGTTTTTTAAAAGGCACTAAATATTTATTATTTTTTCTCTCTCTTTTTTTTTTCTTCAACATAAAGACTTAAATAAGTTCCTTTGTTAGTTAACCTTGTTATCTTAGCAGATGACACTGTTAATATTCATCAATTGAGAGGGCATTCTAAAACCCTGGAACAATCAATAGTGTATCAGAAAAGAAGCTTTACTTTGATATTTAGACACTACTTTAATGATAGCAAGGGATCAAATCCAAACTACAAAAATATTTGTGCCTGACTTCTAGTTTGTGGAAGTGGGGAGCTTTATTGAGCTCTATATGAATTAAAGCTCTCGCAGCCACAACTCTCCACTGGGCATTTTTTACAACTATAATTGAAGATGCCCAAGGTGATTGCTTAATCAGCTTGTTCTCTAGCACATTAAAATTCACCATGACTTGCACAGCTACCTGACTCATTGGGGAAATCTGATGTAGGGCTGTCTCACAGAAATACTGCCTGGTTTTAGCACTATCTAGTGTCTCACTTGATCATATCTGTCAAAATACTCTTCATCTTTGGGGAGAATGTTAGCATAATATAAGAGCAGATATTACTACTTCTCTTTGCCTCAAGGGCTATTTCTGTTAAGTCAAGTGAGTGTGTGGTTCACAGCTTTTAACCTCTGTCCTCAGAGGCTTTGAGACAACATGGAGGCAGTTTCCATCTTACCAAATCTGACTTTTCTATCAGCTTCTTTTCCTATTAAATGGCTTTAATTGATCTTACCTACTCCTCAATCTTTGGTCCTGGCTAGATCATTCCTGGGATATTTATATATCTATTTAAGTGGATATAAGCTTACTAAATCAAACCATAGCTCACCCCCATTTTAGGCATGATATGTAAAACTAGTCTGATCAAACAGACATAATCAGAATGGAAGCTTCTGTAAGAGGAGCAGCAGCACAGACTAGGTCTCTTCAGGTACAAAAAGACTTAGCTAAGGGGCATATGACTGAGATACACAAAATCATGAAGAGCACCCAGGATCACTACCTCTTCTAACAAGGGAACTGGGGATTATCAGGTGAATTGAAATCAGTTTCAGAGGTGGGAATAAATATAAAAAATAATAATAAAAAAAAAAAGAGAATATATATACATACCATTACCTGTTAGAAGGGTGATTGCATAATGATCTATGTTATCATAACATTTAAAGCTATCATAGGGAACAACTCATGCAGGGATTGTATTCTTCTAGAATTTCTCTGAAGATATGTATTCAGCAGAAATCCTAGCAAAATAAACCTTTTTTTGTGTAATATTAGTACTTCAGTGATGCCCCCAAATGAGTGTATTCCTAGAGGTACTGATTGCTGGAACAAAAGTTAATTTCATATGCAGAAGGACCACATACTGTGATAGTTAGATTTTTTAAACATTTTCAAAGGTGAATAATATATACAAAGTCATCTGTTTTACATCCTGCACTACAAAATCTTATTCTCGTTTCAGTATTACTTTTTGGTAGCACAAAAGACTACTTTCAAGTCCCCAGCGGTATTCTAGCTGTCAGCATCAGTTTATTACAAAACTCTCAGTAGCTCTTCATATCTGTCATTCATGTCATCACTAGCAGTGGCCACACTGTATTATTCACTCCTAATTTGTCTTAGATGTTTTGCTTGGGTAACTCTTCTTCTAGTGGCCTTTCCTCAGCTTTGTTTATGACTATCATCTGGCATGGGGCTTGCACAGAAGGCAGCTCATCTTGCACATGTGACTCTGGCAGCTTGTTTGCACCACAGACAAACAAGTGGAGTTTTATTTAAATGAGTTTTCTAGGCTTAGCTGCTTGAAGTGTTTCATTTGGAGTAAAGGAATAACTTTGAGGTTGTAAATTAACTTTTAAAGCTAGTATCTTTAAGGAAACTGATTTCTGTTTTTACATTCATAGCTAAGATTACTATATCCTCGAGGCTTATGCAGTATGTTATCCTTCTTCCCCACCTTGTCATAATATTTCCCTGTTAAACCGCTTCCAGATGAGCATATCTTGTAGAATTCACTCATAACCTGTCACTAGTCAGAGGTCTATTATTGTGTGACCAGGCTTAGTAATTTACAAACAATGTCCCTGGTAAACAAAAATGTGTTGAATTGCCATTCCTGCCACTAACTTATGCACCAAGCTGTATAGCGCAGTAGGTCTAGTGTCATTTGCATTTCTTCAGAGAGTGGAAAGTATTTTTGCTCTCTTCAAACCTTTTGTCACTTACTGTAGTTCCTATTTAGAACTGTCAAATAGTGGATTCGAGTTGTCACCTTTAAGTACAACACAAAGTGGCAACGTGGTCTTCCTTTCCCTCCTGTAGGGCACACAGATGCTCATATACCCTTTCCAGAAACAAATATGGCATCAAAGTGAGATTATAATGTAAAGATACAGGCATATATTATCATTGTTTTAGTATTTACAGTGTACTTAGAACTATTGGCACTCAGAGTAAAAACATAAAAAGATGTGGACCTCCTGGAGCAGGTCCAGAGGAGGGCCACAAAGATGACCAAAGGACTGGAGCACCTCCTCTATGAGGACAGGCTGAAGGAATTGGGGTTGTTCAGCCTGGAGAAGAGAAGGCTTAAAGACAACCTTATAGTAGCCTTTCAGTATCTGAAAGGGGATTATAGGGCAGAAAGAGAGAGACTTTTCTCCTGGTCTGATTGCAACAGGACATGGGGGAATGGCTACAAGCTGAAGGAGGAGAAATTTAGGCTGGAGATTAGAAGAGGGTTCTTTACCCAAAGGGTGGTGAGGTACTGGAACAGGTTGCCCAGAGAGGTTGTGGAGGCCCCATCCCTGGCAGTGTTTAAGGCCAGGCTGGATGTGGCCCTGGATGACCTAGTCTAGTGCATGTGGTGTCCCTCCCCGTGGCAGGGGGGTTGAAACTAGGTGATCTTTAAGGTCGCTTTCAACCTGAGCCATTCTATGATTCTATGTTTTAAGGCATTGACTGTTTTGGACAAGTTTTACAGATAAGCATAGGAAATTAAACCACTGGAATGTAGAAAAAAGTTATCATTGAGCTGTCTGGGTGTTTTAAAGGCAATTTTATGTTTTGGTGGTAAGTCTATTATTATTCTTGAAGCTGGCAAATTTGTCATCATAATAGCAAAAAATACACTAATTCCATACTGCTTATATGGCTATCTCTTTGTCTTTATTGCTCTACATCATTTGATGATCAAACATTTCAACAACAATCAAGAGGAACTTTGTGGTGTGCAATAAGTTTCAGATCCACAGAGAACCTTAGATGATTCCCTGGCTATGAGTTTCTGTTTTTCATCTCAATAACTGACATATCTGTCACTTGGAGACTACTCGTATAGACTTTCTAGGAAAAAATGGATACTTTTTAATAGTGCATAAAAACAGTCCATCAGTGATGGGAATTTATTATTTACATTTTTCTAATATGTTATTTATTTTCAAAAAATTAAAATACAAAATGAATTAAAAAGACACTGTCTCTCAGGACTCCCTTGATAAAAATACAGAGAAAATCTACAATCTATTACCAGCATTATATTGTTTTCAGTTCTTGAAAAAATGTAAATACTAATTAGATATAATATTCAGTTTAAAATTCACATTCACTTGATTATCACACAGTTAATTTTTCTTGTAGTTTCAAGGTTAAAGCTATTCCATGGTGTAATGCAAATTCCTCCAAAGTCTGACTCAGTGGATACTCTTGTTGCCTATATTGAATTGTACGCAGTAGACCTATAAAAGCGATCTGATTGATCTCTCTTGGTATGGTTTTGATGGCTTCTAAAGCACTAGCTATAAAATAAGCTAACTGGAAAATCAAAGCTTTAGTGACCTCTGAGGACTCTTGATCAAGTAGGTTGGTCTAAATCATGTTATTTTAAATTTAGATAGCACATTCACAACACATTTTATGTAACAAACATTGACTATTTGTGAATAGCCTCCCTCCCCTGTTGAACATGGAGCCTATTAAGGAAAACTCTCCAAGTAGCTGTGAGGAAGACTTCCAACAATTTAGTTAAGTGGTGAGTGGGTAGTAAAATCTTCAGAGAGGCTACCCACCTGCAAACCCTAGTTTGTCAGTATTCTAAGTTTTCCACAACCACATGCTTCCCCTAACCCTCTTATTTTGATCATTTCTCAGTTACTGGTTTGTATAACGAGGATCTGCGCCTGCAGAGTTGAAAAGGCTACCCTGCATAGTTGACTTAGCTATAAGAATAGCTCTGGAAAGAAGAGAACAATTTTATTATTTCTGGTCAGAGGAAAGTGAATCTATACTTTTGCTTTATTTCAAAGATCTCTTGTATATTTAGAAATAACACTTGTGAATCAGAGCCATAAACACATATCAAAATCATTAATAACAAGTTTAACTATTTAAATTTCTTGCATGTTTCAGATTTTCTGACAATCTGTGTGAACTCTTTAGTTGCACATACTTGAAATCAGCATAGAGGCTTACCATTAAGTTTCTGCTTTGTGATCATATGGTAAAAGATATGACTCGGGAAAGCCTTAAGATTCATACTTAGAGCCAAAAGTGTAACCTTGTTTGTTCCATTTCTGAATGTAACTTTAAAGTGATTTGACTAGAGGAGCAAATCACAATATTACTGGGTACTCTCAATAAGTTTGGCTTGGTTTGTATTTGAGGAGTTTATGTTTTCTGCAGAGTTTCTACTTATAGAAGTAACAAGCTTTCTTTAGAGGTATTAAAACTGATTTAGGATGTCTTAAGTGAAACTAATCCCACTAGTTTTAATTTGAAGAAACAAACCACATTGATTAGTTAAAATTTCAGTGCACTGAATCATTCAGTTTAATCCTGTGGTGGTAGATTTTTACAGTGGTAATAGCAGACTTCATCGTTTCTGAGGTATAAATGTTTCCCTCTGGTGAAATGAAGTCCATCAAACAGCTATCAGGAAGCAAAGGGAAGAGAATTTCACTTAAATACTGTCCAAGGGCATAATCAAATTGCCCTTCTTTTCATAACAGGTAACGATGTAGAGGTTACTGACCTTACACCATTAGAACTTTCTGAATTTATTTTCTCCTGAAAACTTTATAAACAAAAAATAAACGCCAACATGTTGTGACATGTCCTAGTTTCAAAACCAAGAGGAAGACTGGAGCCTTCACAATCTCTCTGCAATGGCTCACATCTGGGCCCTGGCAAGCATCAAGCTTCTAAGATAGTCAGTCTTCATGGCACATGGTTTCCCTGCATTGGCAAGTTTTTGACCATGATGACACGTCACTCTTTTTTGCCCTGATCTGGCATGGCCAGCCCAACTGGTTCTCGTCAGAACTTGTTGCCCTACACCTGTTTTATATGTAGGAGAAAAAAGAGCCATCTTCCTCTCCTAGAAGTCACAAACCTCAAGGCTCCACCATTGCAAGGGTCCCATTACCTGATTAAGCATAAGTGCTTCTTCCGGTGCCATATGTATCTTGTGCATTGCACTTCAAAATCACCATAAAGATTCTGTTCTATCCTGTTTATCAACCCTGGTCCTTCAACTACAGGGATAGAGTACCAGTTTCCTTCAAGCCATGCTGCTGCTGCCCTCTGCCCCAGCCTCACGTACAGGAGGGCCCTGACTCCTGAACAGCCATATCCAGGTGTTGGGTGTGGGTTGAGGTCTCCAACCTTGGGCTCACTCCAGACAGGGCAGGAGACCTGTAGAGCCACCTTTCTTGTGCCAGCTCTAGAAATAATATGCAGCCCTGAGCAAAGCCTCTGGGACAGCCAGTGCCCTCTCTGTCTCAAATGCAGCCTTAACTGCCCACTGTCTGCCTGCACAGTGCTCCTCGTTGCCAGTATTTCCCTGATGTGAGCTGAAAAGGAAACTGGATGCAACCTTGCTGTTCCCTTGATGACATTTTCTAGTTGACAAGCATCTTCTTGCTTCTGGCTCCAGCTGCAATCCACACCTTGTGAATGCTGTGCCTGATACCCACTCCTTCCTCTTGCTTTGTGCTCCAAACAGGATGCCATACTTAGTCCTAAGAAGTTCAGTTGCTAATAGCCAGCTTTTAACTTGTGCTATTTTGTTAAAATAAAACAATTTTGATAAATACACCTAGCAAAGAATTAAAAAAATTAAAGTGTTATATTTAAGAGTCTCAAGAATAGCCAACAAATGTGGTAAAAGGTCTGACTTGTAAATTCCATGCTCCATGCCTCTCTTTGTTGCAACAGATTATTTGGAAATCTAGTATTTCAAAAAACTTGTAACTATTTCCCATGCTTTAAGAATTTTCTTTTTGCATAGTCTCTTCCACTGTTTCTATCTTCTTGACTTTTTTTGTTCCTTATTTTTTCTTTTTTGTTTCTTGCCCCCCCCTAAATTGAACCCCATCTGAGAGGATTTAAGAGTTAAAACATTAGCAAAGAACCAACTCTTTTAAAAGGAATTCAGCTTCCCCATTTTCTCCACAGATGTAAAAGGGACAAGATATTATTATTTTCCATCTTTTCAACCAATTAAAGCAATTCAGAGAAACTGACAATGATTACATTAGAGAAAGTTAATCTACATTTTAGTACTCTTGAGTGCAATGGAAGGAAAAAATCAGTCTGAAGAAGAAAGGAACATCAAAGAGAAGATAGCCTGTATTTTGACCTCACTAAAATAAGGGAATATGGAAGTGATAGGTAACAGACCATTCAGTGTGGAATTGCCTGAGGGAAGCCCTAATCTTCAGTCTTATGTAAAAGGAAATTTTTCTTATTAAAAACATTGTGAGCAAGTGTTTTGGTACAAGATTTTTATCTGATTGTTAGTTTAATCAAGTCTTTCCCCTACCACCTGTTCAACAGAAGCTTTATATTTCAGCTACATTTAAATAATTAAATCTAAGTGAAGAAAAGAGTGATGGCTAACCTGGACCACACCAAAGTGTTCATCTTACTCCAGCTTTCCATCTCTAATAAAAGTCAGTATGGAGTTCGTGAATATAGGATGAGAATAGGCTGAAACTTCCCTTCCAGCTTCTGACAATCCAGGACTTTTTATGCTAGATTTAATATTTGCATAGGTATTGATAGACATATTTGACAGGTGATCTCTGGTGGATATTTGAGGGAAATATCTTCCACGAATTTGTTTATATCCTTTATGAGGACTTTTACTACTTTGGGCAGCTAAAACATCCTGAGTCAATCAGTTCCATATTCTAGTTGCAGTTTATACAAAAAAAAGGTATCACTTTCTGTTTTAATTCTGCTGCCTTTAAACTGAGTCTATCTTTTGTGTTCTAATAAACAATTCCTGGTCATCTTCTCCTTCATTTGATACATGTATTCGAGACAAATGTTTATCAAAGTATGTCTATCTTTTTTGTTCATTTGCAACTGTGTTATCTAGTTTAAAAGAAAATCAAAACAATAAACAACCAAAAAACCTCTGACACCATATTTCTGCAGGGACACCGATTTTATAATTACTGTGATGTTAAATTAGCTACCTATTTACTTGTAAAACCTAATCTAATTCAGTTTTATCTATGAAAAATAAATGCTGTAATTTAGGAAGGTTTGCTGTTTTTCTCACACATCTGTGTGAGGTTGAATCTATTGAGTTTGTGCTTTAACTGCAAAACTGATAATTAACTGCAAGGTATATATCCATAATTCTAGTTGATTGACAGAAGTCATAAATTTATAATGTCTCTACTGTAGCTAAATAATGCAAAAATCAATATATTAATGAGAAATATAGAATTAAAATGATTCAGTCAATACATTTACCCTACACCTCACTTTCTCTGTGCACATGTAAGACAGAGATAAAATGCAGCTGTACTGGATTTATTAGATTATATTGCTTTTCTCTTCTTGAAAAAAACAGATTCTATGAGGTGGTGTTTTTTTAAACACTTCCCAGGATGGCTATAGAAAAAATCCTCTGGCACAGGGAGGTATCTTTAGGATGTCTCAGCTGTGGTCAATCTGCCTGTCATGCTCACATCTAGAGTATCACTGTACATTAGGCCTTTCATTTAAGGCCAGTCTTCTTCCATCCTATGTATCCTTTGCAAATCACCTGTGAAAGGAAGGTTGACTTTTCCAACTAGCTGCAGCTGCATGAAGAGGTGATAAATGGAGACAGCAAGGTTACAGCAGAGCTTTACCTCTTTTACCTGATGAGGAGCAGGCCAAGTGCAAAGACTGTTTGCAACAATACACTTGCGGAGGGTAGTAACTTTAAAGTCTTATGATTATTCAGATGACAAATTAGCCTTTTTTCTGCTGATTAGAGTACTGAGAGAAAAATGAAATAATGGTACTGATGATTTGCATTCAGGATGTGCATGGGAGAATGTATTCAATTGTTTGATAGAGATCTGCAAAATTTATTGTAATGTGTTTTTTGGTGTCTGTGGTTGACAAAGTGTGAATTTACAAGGTCTTGGAAAGTAACTGCTACGTTTTAATCTGTAAACCATTGCATAATTTCTGCAGTAAAGAAATGTTCTGCTGGGAGGAATAATATGGCTTTTTAGGTGTCAGGTTTTGGTTCTATAAAACTGAAGTTTGAGAACTATGAACTACCACTTTCCCTATTTTCCCTCTGGTCTCCTCTTTTACTACACAATGAAGTAAATGAAGCCTGAAATACGCTGTGTTTTAAAAATGTATTCTGGTGATATGCACTCTGAGCATGACTCATCAAAGGGACTGTGGACGGGAGACAGTGAGGGAGGTAAACTGCAAATTGTATTATTTGAAGGAACTGTATGATAGATGCAGAGCCCATTTAATCATTTAACTTTACAATCCAGAATTCTTGTTTTAGAAAGTGAGACTTTTTTGTCTTTGTTGATTAATTAGATGGGAGTGAGCTGCTTGACAACATTGGATTTAGAGGGTTATTTTTTTAAAACCTTTCACTCCATAAAAGAAATATAAAGAGCCCAACTGCTTTCTTAAGCAAATGGTTTTCACCTTATTTTTGATTGAAAATAGAAATCTAAAGGTCTATCATAACACTTTAACTCTGCTAACATGCACAGTTGTAGCTGTTTGCAAGTTAGGATTTCACCTTGTATAGAAGAGCCTAATGTTTCACTTAAAAAGAATATACTTCAGGCAGATAAACAGGCTAAAACTGCATAGAACAAAACACAAGAAACTGCTGAAAGTCAAAACAGTAAATGTACAACACCAAGACTAATTATTGCTGTGTTTGTAAACCCCAAGTGTTCAGGATATGCTTATATCTTACAAGTTTTCTCTCAGTTAAGGTGAATATTAAAATGCCTATGTTTATGTGTTAACATCTAAGGTCCTTAATATCCATAATATATTAAAAACTGCATACTTAGGAAATTTAAGTAAGTTCAAGAGGCATAATCCAATATGGGGAAACTTACAAGGTGGTTTCTAAATATAATCCTGAAGGTAGTAGACACTGGGAACTGAATAATGTTTTCAGTTCATGTGTCATTGACTAGTTATCATGAAAAACAGTAAAAACAAAGAACTAAACTAATTAAAGTACAGATGGAGAAAAATATTTGCTTGATATATCTATAATTACTGTTAGGGTGCATAGGTTTCCTATGCTGGAATCAAATACTCAAAGAACAATAAAAAAGTGCATTTTAAATCTTTAATAATAAACATGTCACTTTAAATATTAAGGACAAAACAGTTTCTGAAATAGGCTTTTCTTCTTGTCCTGATTTGGGTTAGAACAGAACTAATTCTGTTCAATGATTTTACTTTTCAGCTAAAGCTCCTCTGAGAAATTGCTTTTTCTGAAACTAACAGCATGTTTTTACAGACACTGCCTGCATCCAGCAGTGATAAAGCCTAATGTTTAGATTTACTGCCAGGGATTGGTATGAAAACCAAGGTCACTGCTAAATCTGGTGTCTCACAGTGGGGGTGCAGAGTAAAGGCTGCACCTTCAGGGAGGAGCAGACAGGATAGGTGAGCCTAAACTGACCAACTCGGTATTTCATTCTGTATATGTCATATTTGATATAAAATGGAAGTTCACTTCCTTTCCTCTTCTTCTCCTTAGCTTTGATGGCTGTCATCTGAGGAGAACTCTGTGTATTCTGCCTTTGATCCTGGTTAAGTTCCTGCATTCAATACCAGGATCCAGCCCCTGAGCCTGGTTCCCCTCTGCTGCTGAGACCTTCTGCTGCAGCAGCAGTGGTGACGGTGACATAGCTACCATTAAGGGGAGGTTGGGTTTGGTACTGGGTTTTGCGCCTATTTGTATATATTTCATTCATCATTACTATTATCATTAGAGTAGTTTTAGTTTTCTTTTCCAATCCACAAGTCTCTCTCTCTCTCTAATCCCCTTTCCCTTCCTGAAGGTGCTGGGGAGAAGAAGGGGGTAACAGGGAGCCTCTGTCATTGTGTTGGTAGTTGGCCTAGCCCTGACACTTGGCACTTCTTTCTCCACCTCCACAGACTTTTAATGAGAAGCAAATGGCATCTCTTCTCTTATTTGAAATAGAATTGTCTGAGGGATTTTTTTATTTATTTATGAGAACTACCTGAACTTTGATTTTGTTGATTTGTAACTTCCAATAAGTAAGAGCTGACATGGTGCAGTGTGCTATTAGACGACATGTATTAATATTTTTCTGTGTAAATCCCTTAAGGTAGAGATGAAGGGCTGCATATATATGTGTCTATGTATGTGTAATTTCCAAATCTCTCCTTAGAGTCTGTTTTAAAATTTATAAATATGGCAGTCTTGTTGTGAGAGTGAATGTAAAGATTATACAGGGTCATATGTTCTCTGATGGACTATTCCACACTGCTGGAGTCTATCTGCTCAATTAATTTTTTTTTAAACACATCTCCAATTGAAATAGGTAAATTATTGAAATGGCTACATTGCAGAGAATGCTGCTAGTTCAGATTTATTTGTGGAAACTTGTTTTAAACTAGAGTTGCATTTTTTTTCTCTTAGGCTTTCACAGCAAACACTCTGTGAACTCATATAGGAGATGCCAGATGTTTAGAAATATTAATATTGCAAAGGCATGCAACTCTCCTGCTGTGGCACAAAGGCACACAGAGAAAACAATGAAAAGTGCAGCTAAAACCTTTAGGTTCATTTAAGTTTAATAAGCTCAGAATTTGTGGATGTTATAAACGAAGCAACAGACAGAGCATTTTATTGGTTAATTTTTCATGTCTATAGCTATTTTGGACTTCTAAGATTTGTGCATTGAATTAAGCTGCTCACATGACTCTTAAAAAAACCAATTGAACTACTTATGGTAAGAAAGAAACTTTTGTGCCGATGCATATGGGTCAATATGTAGCTCTGCATCTACATTTGTATTGCAGGACTCAGAAATTCATGTTTCCAGTGCCACATTTACAGCCAAAGTGGGTAGTCCTTGGGATACCTTTCATGAATGATACAATATCTTCCATCTTCAGTGAGCATCAGTGGTCAGGACTAAAATATTTTGTATTGACAGTCTATGCATATTTAACAGAGAATACTGATGCTGTTACATACAGGAGTAGTCCATTTTGTACAGAACTACTTTAACTTTCAGTAAAGGATTTGCTTCAAATTTAGACAAAATGGACTTCACCCTTACCAGATTGTATGTATTGAGAAGTATAGGTTACAATAATTTCACAATAATTTACCCTTTCTGATATTTTATTTTTCTGGAGCTAAATACTAAAGCAAAAAATCTTGTTCAGGCCTATTTTTTTCTGCAATGTGTTTTAGTTTTTCCTAGGTTTCCCTGAAGTGACTTTTCTCTTTTTCTACTCTTCCACTTCCTGAACATGCTGAGGTTGGTAATTTTTATAACTGCTAATGGAGTTGGCCTGAACTTGATTTCTGATTTTCCAAAGCATTGATACGTCAAAATCTGGATTCATTCTATATAAGTGACAAAAATGTTACACAAACAGCACAAGCTAAGAAACATTGCCTACCTATAATTGAAATAGATATTTTTGCGCTGAAATGATGTTTCCTGGGGCTGTGGTTGCCTGACACTGCTATTGTTTTTCTAAAGAAGATAGAGGACTTTCTAACTTGCAGGTTACTCTATTAGAACTGCTGGGCATTCTGGTTCAAGATGCAGAGCACAGAGTTTAGGCTTCTACCTCTATGGCAGGGAGCTTGAAGCACCTGAAACCTGTTATGTACTAAGGCTTATCTAATGTTGTGAAACCATTTATTTAACATGGAGGAAAGTTCAATTTTAACCAGCCTGCATTCCAACAAAAAATGGAAATCTTCCAGTTAAAAGAGAATTTCGCTGTCAAGATACAGCCTTAAAAACCTCTAAGTTGTCTTATAACAAATGTCGTGGGTTTAATATACACTGCTTTCTGCAGGAAATAATCAGAAACCAACTACCTTTTCCACAAAGAGACTGTTTACAGGTATTTACTGAAGGTGCCACCATTTCTTCCCATTAGTTAATTAGTGCACTCCAGGCTTCTAAGGAATATATTTAGGCACACAAAGGAAAAGTAATATCAGTGGTATAAAAAAATGGAACAACTATTCAAAGAAATAGAATTTCCATCTTACTGCTTTGCTGAAGTTGAAATACAGTAACAAGGAAACTGAGTAGAGGTAATTACCCTAAAGATGTATTGTTAGGAAATCTTGAAGCAGATTATTCTGAACCATGAAAAACAGGAAGGAATTATTAATTTCTCTAACAATGAGGATGGATCTAATAGCAAGAATATTAATAAAGGATCAATCTGTAACTAAATAAGATTTTTAATGCTTGCTTTTAACATTTATTAAGTGGATTAAAATGTGGCTAACTGAAATAATCTCACTTCCAAAGAGGATGCAAATAATGACAGATGCCATTGCTATACAATAGAAATTACTCAGATCACTGTTGCTCTGATGTTACTGTACCCAAACATCAAAACCATTAATAGGGAAGAACAATGCTTTGACATGTATTGTGTACCAGACAAATGGCTAAATGTTTCTTCTGCTAAAACCAGTCCTTGTTTAGAATTGATATCAGGCAAATGAAAAATTTTCTTATTTTTTCTTAAAATATGTGATCCTTTCAAGAAATGTATGAACTAGTACACAGTCTCTTCATCTTATCAGGCTTAATAACTACCAGTTCTTGACAACCTCCTGGACTATTTCAAATCACTTTTGGAAGTTAGGTATGGTAGGCAGCTTAAGACCTTTGGATCTGATGTCTTGAAACTGGGGTATGCCAAAATGAAAGGCCATATTAGATAATGTGAAACTTCATATTTTCCATCAAACAGCAAAGGCTTAACACAAGGAGAGTATTTATATTCTCAGAATTTGAATTACCCCCTTCCAAAAGCCGAAACTGGTTGAATGCAACCAATTTTTAATAAGGATAAGAGTGTTGAAATAAAACTTGTGTTCTCCATTTTTAGCAAGTACAAAGTCATGCAAAAACTTTTTCTTGCACCAAGACTATGGGCCTTTAGAGGGGCAGAGGTACTGGCCACGAATACCAGAATTGCAATTATTTCTGCTCATATCTGCACTATTATTACCTGTACACAGTGGTATTAAAGAGAAAAATAGAAATACTATATTTGTTCAATGTATTGTTTCGTGAGAAAGGCCGTTTTAGTATTAGAACATATACCAAATTTGTTATCTTGGTGACCACAGTTTTAAACAGAGGAATAAGATTTATCTTATTTATAAGCAGGCTACACTTACACCTGCATACAAACCACTACAATATTCCCACTTATAATTGTCCTGGAAAAAGGTCTGTCAAAAGGAAATTTACTTTGATTTCCCTTACTTGTCATGTCAGTTACAGGTATTTTTTTTTCCTAAAATCTAAGCCATTTTGAGAAGCTAAAAGCAGGCTGTATGTTTCAAGGGAAGAACCGTATCCTAGATACAATGAAGAGAATTCTGCAAATAAACATCCCTGTATAGAAGAGGTGTAGTTAGTAGGTCAAGAGAGGTTCTTCTCCTTCTTTACCCTGGTGAGGCTGCATCTGGAATATTGTGTCCAGTTCTGGGCCCCTCAGTTTAAGAAGGGTAGGGAACTGCTTGAAAGAGTCCAGCACAGAGCCACCAAGATGATGAAGGGGCTGGAACATCTTCCTTATGAGGAAAGGCTGAGGGAGCTGTGTCTCTTTAGCTTGGAGAAGAGGAGACTGAGGGGGAACCTCATCAATGTCTTTAAATATGTGCAGGGTGAGTGTCAGGAGGATATGGTCAGGCTCTTCTCGGTGAGGCCCAGTGACAAGAGAAGGGGCAATGGTTGTAAGCTGAAGCATATGAGGTTCTCTGTGAATACAAGTAGAAATTTTTTTCCAATAAGGGTACAGGAGCACTGGCACACACTGCCCAGAGAGGTTGTGGAGTCTCCTTCTATGGAGGTATTCAAAACCTGTCTGAATGTGCTTCTGTGTGACCTGGTGTAGGGAATCCTGCTGTGGCAGGGGGGTTGGACTAGATGATCTTTTGAGGTCCCTTCTGACTCCTAACATTTGTGATTCTGTGAATACCACCATAAACTAAAGCAGATAGTGTATCCTATTACACTGATTCTGTAATAGTTTAGTTAAGGCATTAACTTGTTCTAAATATTTTATTGTTTTTCTGGAGAAGTACCTTGAAATGTGACCATATCTGGAAATGTATATGAATTAAGGTTTTATATATATATGTATGTGTGTATATATATAGTTATGTCCCTCCCTCTGTATATATATGTATTTTTTTTAAATGCTGAACTTAGTCATGGCTTCAGAAATTTTTGCATCCCTGTTGTAAACTCATTTTATGAATTTCAAGTGATAATTTTGCAGGGCAAGTTTCTCCCTCTCTTAATTTCCATTTCGAGGTACAAATTTTCCCATTTATACTTTATCGTATTTTTTTCTTTTTATGCTTGGAGAAAACTTTAAACCATTTTAAATTTTGCCTAAAAACAAAATAACAGGCAAAATTTTTTTTAGCTAAATAGATATCCTGGAAACAGACCAACAAAATAACATCATAATAGCTCATGGTTCTTTACTTACATAGCACAGCTCTAACAAAATAATAGCTCAGGGTTCTTTACTCCCTTACACAATCAGGAATAAACAAAGCCCACAGCTCTCTAGCATCAATCATCAAAGAGTTCAGCCGGCCTATGGGATGATCTTATTTTAAATCCTTGTTAATGTTATGAAGATCTGTGTCCACGCACTAAATCTGTGTACCTGGAGACCATGAGAACACCACTAGATGGTGCTCAAGAACACCTATAGTCCATATTGGTTTTCTAAACCCTGTGGACTAAAAGACACCAAGGATTGCATTTATCATGATGCTAAATGGTTTATAACTTCCAGAGGCTTTAGTCTTCATGGTAAAAATCTAGAAATTACTTTAAAATTTCTGGGATCCCAGCTGAGGACAATTAGGTGTTTCAGAACTTTGTACAAAATAACCAAAACATTCAGTGAGCTTCCCAGTACTAGGCATGGACATAAGGAAAGAAGAGGACAGGGAGTGCCTTAAAATTCACCCCATTCTGCTGGCAAATGTATTCTCCAGAGAAGGTTGCTCTTATATTCTCGGTCACAGAAATCCTTTGCACCCTTTCTTGCAAGTACTTGGAGCTGTTAATTGTTAAGGCAAGTATGCAAGGTCTGTTTTTCTTGAAACAATGGGCAAGATACAAGAGACTGTATAGTATAATGATTATGAGAAGTCCAGGAGGAGAAGTTTGACTCATTGGTCTTGTTTCAAGAACTCTTCACTTTTTAAATTTAAGACAACAGCCACTGTTAAGTTCCTGTAAATCAACAGAGCCCCTGTCATTTGGGAGAGAAGTTTGGATACCTTCAGACAATGGGAAGTAGGAGGGGATTTAGTTTTATTATTGTCTGTCACCTTATCACTATGTTATTGTATATGCCACATAGCAAGTTTCGAAAGAAGGCAGCATCACCAGCTTCATATTGTACGGGACTCTACTGAATAGGTTGTCTCTGTGAGCAGCTACCAAGTTAAGCCACACAGGATTGCAAGTAGAGAAAACTCCAGACTGTATGTGCTTAGGTAAGAATTTATATTAACCAAAATTGTCCTGGTTTTGCTCATGTACTCTTAGGAACATGGAGAGTGGTAAGATCAAATCTGAGGTACTGATGGAACATCTGTCAGAAATCTAAGTTTATGATTGGTTTTAGGTGCCTACTTCTACTTTAGTCCACCATAGGCACTCAGGTACTATATTTGACATTCATCAGATAAAGCTTACTATGGAAAGTCTATGTTGATCCCCTTTTTCTACACATTTAGGAAGTTTTTTTTTTCTGGCTGTATGAGATAAATCACCATAATCAAAGTAACTGAGGGGAAAATATTAGTTTTAATTTTGTCTATAAGAAGTGACGGAGGCATTATTCTTCCTTTTTGTAGAAAGCAACTATTGACTACCTTTCACTGAGAAAGTAGAATTCAGTTCAGCTTTCTCAGAGTAAAATGATGTCCATTTTCCACAAAAAAAAAACAAAACCAAAAGAAATTCAGAGTGGACAATGAACAGCCTCTGAAAGAAAGGCAGCAAAACTTTTAAAAGAGACTGAACCTCTCTTTGTTTTCCTTGTGAAGAATGCCTGGTTTTAGAAAACTTAGAAGAATGAATAGCTTATTTGATTGGTTTTGCAACTAGTAGAGTAGCACAAAAACATGATAATTGCTTTAAAATGGAGATTGAGAACTTAATTCAAAATTGACATAAACATTGAAGTTAGCAGTAAATGAAAACTATGAGTCTTCACACTGCCTTCCAGCAAAAGACTGTGCATGGAAAAGCATAAACTGTGGGTTATATGGTACTCACATTTCTATATTACAGACAAGACTTACATTACACTATATATTTCTTTATTACTCTATACTATAGATTTCTCAATATAGTGATACTATACACAGCACTAAACTTGAATTAGATTGCAGTGAATCCAGAGTACTTCAGGACTATAAGACCAGAAAAGACAATCAAGTGAAATGGCCACTTGAATGAGACTTGGTCTTATCCAGATCCTATGTGCCTTACGTATTTTCATGCTAAGTTCTTAAAAAATAGTGGCAATGCTTGTGTGTTAGTCAGTAAAGTGTTGTGAAACCTCCCCATAATTTGGAAATGCAAAATATATCAAACTGATTATGACATGAAGATAAGTTTGTTGTAGTTGCAGTGCCATGTTCCCAGCAGAGGTGAGGAAAAGCCTTTTCTTACATTGTCACAAATTCCAAGTATATTCTGAGTAAAAGGCAGTATTTTTTCATAACTGCAGTACACAAATCAATATTATTGTTCTATACAATATGCCAAAATGAATAGCAGCAGCACCAGCTTCCTATCACTTGTGCTATTTCTTCAGGGTTATTTTCAAGCTCCAGTGCTCTTCAGTATAGGAAGGTGAATAAGATGTCAATGGGATAGATAAAGTACATTTTGGGTCTGTCATTTATAATATTTGCCAATTCTTGATTAAGCAGATCGACATGCCCAGGCTCTCAAGGTCAGTTAAATTAGATAAGGATGTGAACAAAGGTGAAGAAGCTGTTCTTGAAGATAATGTGTAAGCAGTTTGAAAATGTTTCACCTCATATTTGAAAGTGCAAAACTCTGGAGTAATGTGGCAAAGGACGGATACAAAACAGGCCGTTTACTTAATCTAAGCAAGATGGATTAGTTCAAACCAAATGGAAAGATATAGGAGAAAAAATGGCTTAGTTGTTGAGTGGTAAAGTTGGCAAGCTATTGCTGTAGTACAACCATATATTGTAGTCTGTAGTCTCTCCACCTTTTTTGAGTTAAGAAGGTCATAGCTGGGGAAATACTTCACTTTGAGGCTAGAAATATGAATAACAACTAATTGCAGTTGGAATTTGGTTAACAAGCTAAACAGCAGCTTCTTCTGAGTCAGTTCAAAATCATTCTCTAAAAAAAGGTAGGTGATTTGTGGTGAGGTACAGCCTCATTTCTCTCTGTCAGAGGATGGTGTTAAATTCGGTTCTGTGTAAATTTCATCTCTGGCTCATTATTTTGCTCCTTTATGCTGCATTTTGCCTACTTAAATTTCTACTGAGTGCTATAAAATTGTTACTGTATTTTATCCTGAAAGGATAACTACTTCTTTAGCTGTGACTTGAGAATTCTTCATTTGGATACTCATTTACGTCATCAGGGAATGCTGGAATGATAATGCTTAACTTTAAACTTCCAGAGTTAAAGAATTGCAGCCAAGCAGCTATTGTGAGGACAGTCATGATAACAGATAACACAGCACAGAGCATTGAATGATTTTTTTCCATATGGTAATGTAGCTTCTATAAAATATAGGCTATGTGATGTACTCCTTTATAGTAGCACTGGGCATTCTATAACCACTGGAACATACTGTTGTGCTTTAGGCCCAGTCAGCAGCCAAACCGCACAAAGCTGCTAGCTTACTGCCCCCACCCCAACTCCCCCTCCGGTGGAATTGAAAGTAGAATCAGGAGCAAAATGCCAAAACCTTTGGGGTTTGAGATGAATAGAACGATACAGAGGAGAGTTTAAGAGAACAATACAAAGAACCAAGAAAACAACAGGAATAATGAGGAAACTAATGAAGTAATATATAAACAAGCCATATAAAATGTATAAAAATGTATAAAATCCTGTCCACCTGATGCTGCCAGTGCCAAAACCAGCACCCCCCTCACCTTCCTCCCCAGTATGGCATTGAATACCTCACTGACTGGTTTGATTGTTTGCCCTGGGTGTGGCCCCTCCTAGCTTCTTGTGTAAATATTAACCCTACCCTAGCCTAACCCAGGACACATACTTTAACAGTAAGGCATATAAAAAGAAGGATGATTAGCCATGAAATACTGTGTTCAAACTGACAAAAATGCCTGTATGCATGAGATCGGTTTGTGAATACCAATGGCTGTGGAAGCAGAAATACAACAAATCAGGAAGCAGCAAGGGAGATGCTGGCATAAGCTGGAATCATATGGGGCCATAATACATGCTTTACACTTTATTACAATTTTCCAATTAACTAACTGCTGGAAAACACCCCATTTTAGTGTGTTAATGGCACAGTTTGATGCTGGGTGTTAGAATGCAGAGACAATCATGCCATATTGAGAGTGTTATGGACAAACAGAGCAGAACCACCCAAGTAACCTTTTAATAATTAAAATTTTCTGCTTTTCTAAAATGCTTTTCAAGTGTTACAGCAGGTTCAGAACCCTGTTCGTGTCTTGTGTGCTGAAAAGCATTAATGGTCTATGTGCCATTTGTAGAAAACCTTAATTAAAAAAATGTTGTGAAAATTACATTGATATCTTTCTTTCTCAGCCCCCATATGATCCTATAAGGGACCTCTGTCTGAGTGGCTTAAGGATAATAAATATAGTTGGTAAAATAAAACAAATCCTTTATAGTCACTGATTATATCTCCAGAATTTACAAAGACTGTGTCAAAGTATGGATATAACTCCTTAGTGAGTCATCATAGCCAAATCCTTTTCATTCTTTCTCTCTTGAACTGAGGCTTTTGTTTCTCTGCTATTTCCTGTTTCTTATTTCTAGTATAACTCTGAGAGGTACCCCAAGGAAGGTAAAAACCTCAGGTTGTGTAGATCACCTTGTTTCTCTAAAATCATGTAACGATTTACACAAATAAACATCTAGAATTACTAATAATTGCTGTGGTACCAGAGACAGGAATCAAAACATTGCAGAAGGTTTTGCTTACAAAACAAAACAGTAGAGGAGAGAAAATAGCAATCAAATACTCTTTCAAATTTCTTCTTTAGATGACAGCAAGAATAGCAACTCTTGATACAGCTGAGTCAGGTCCACCAGATGTCTAAAGTGGTATATAAAGGTAGTTGAGGAACTTGGCACTCTTTTGTCCAGGTATTATCATCCTTATTACCTAATGTAAGATGTATGAATGTTTTGCTAGAAATCTCCATAAACTTTCAGAAAATGCCTTAGGAACTCAAAACGGAGAGAGTCCCCTCCCAACCCAAGGAGACACAAACATACATCTCACTCATTCAGGAGCTGTGGTGGACAAGCAGATCAACAGATCAAAGGTGATGTCATGATCTTTCAACCTCACTGGATTTCTGCTGTTTCACAAAAATAGATATAGAACCTGGAAAGAGAGAATATAACTAAACTGTCAATGAAAAAAAATGTTAATACTTGGAAGTATAGATGAGGACCCCAAGTCTTTGGTTTCATGTCCTTATCAATAGACTGTAAAGTTCTATGTCCTGTTTGCTTCTGGAACTGGGAGACAGCTTCTCCATGTTGACTAAACCAGGTTCTTAGCATGCCCTCCCGAACTTGGAAAGTAAAAAGGAACCACCACAAATTAAATAACATCTTTTCTGTCTAAAAAGACAATTTATTCCAGCAAATGGAAATGGAACAACTGGAGCTTTACACAGACTCTATTTGTATAACAAATAAAATTTTAAAAATCATAACAAAATAAAACTTTGTATCTTAGAGATAAAAAGGAGAGAAAAACAAACAAAAAACCCCAATAAAGCCCCTCCAAAATAGAGTATGTGAGAAAGAAATAAGCTTGTTGGAAAATCTTTTCTACTGCAACACTTTCTTTGAAAATTTAATTCAAAAATTTTTGCCTGAAAAAACCCATCTTTTTCATGAGAGCAAATTACAGCTCCAAAAATCAACAACAAATGAAGGAGATGAGAGAAAGTTATAAGGTCACAAAAGATACTCTCTTAATATTGTTTAGTTCTGTTAGTTTCTTTTTGTCTTCAGTAATGTCAGATCCTTCTCCAACTCTTCGTAGACAAGTTTTGCTTTTATTATCTTTTACTTATGCATATTTTGAGCCAAAAAGGTTTGAGCATGGATTTCTCTGGAACTAAGTCCAAAGTCAGTAGCTCATTTATGTCAAAAATAACTACTTACTTCTGTCACTGTATTCTACTTTTAAACCAGTTATGAATCCATTATATTACCTTCTCTCTGAATTCCATTAATTTCATGACAGGTTAGTGTCTATAACAGATCCTTTTGATAAGTTCTTTGGTTGTATAAATAAGCAACACAAATCTAGTAATTTTATTTATGTAGTTCCTTCAGCAACTTCTTCTCTGCAAAAGTTATGGAATTCACCCTTGCTGCATCAATACCTATCCACATATGTGCTAACTTGAGTCTGTATTACAATTTTTCCTAATTTTAATTAGGTGTCATGGCTGTTGGTCTGTTGTTGCATGGATACCATTCAGAGCCCGTGTAAAAAAATTTATATTTTTAGCAGCACATCACAAAAGATCTTTTCTGTATATTTCATTGTAAGGAAAAGAAATGAGGTCACTAGTCCTGTGAGCAAGCATGCTCCAGTGTCCGGTCCTCTCCATAGGTCCACAGATCCTGCCAGGATCCTGCTTCAACATAGGCTTCCCATGTGGTCACTGCCTTCTCTGGGCACAACCACCTTCTCCAGTGTGTGGTTTTCCATGGGATGCAGGAGGATTTCTGGTTCACTGTTAACTTCCCTGGGCTGCAAAGGGAACCTTTTTTTTTGACAAAATGTGAGAATGTGAGACCTCTGTCTTTCTCTGCCCATTACAAGTAACTCAGTAGCTGCACTAATAAGTACTAAACAGAGACAGCCTTAAGCTGTCTCGTTGCCTCAAGCCACAGATTTGAACCTACCTGATGACCCCAATATATTAAAACAATTGTTATTCTGGTGTACGTCTCTCATAAAACAACTCCCACTGGAGACATTTAACTGTGAATATTTTAACATTCAGCAGAAGAAATTGAATATTGTTTTTACTTTGGAGGACTCTTGCTAATGTATGTATTTATGAAAGGAATTAAGAGGTCTAAATTGTTTTCCTGAAAAGGAGAAAAGCAAGAAAGCAAGCAAGCAATAAAGGAAGGAAAAAAAGAAGGGAAGGAAAGAAGGAAGATAGAATAGAATAGAAAGACAGACAGAAAGAAAAGAAAGGCAAAAATCAAGTGCTTATTGTATTTTGGAATCTGCAAAACAAGTCACTGTCTGACCAACTTTGTGTAAGAGTTGGAATAAGCAATTCCCAAGGTAGGAATTCCTTTGGTTTAATACAAGAGTGTATAAATGCTTATATGACAGCTATCTTTATGACCTCTGCTACTAGTGAGCTTAGACTGTTTCTTTGGATATAATAATATATGACTCACTTGGGTATAGAAACCGCAGGTGTTTAAGAACCTATATCCTTTCTCATTCCATTAACACAATCAACATCTCTGTTATTTGTGGTAGAATTATAAAGATAAATGGTTTCTGAACTGAGCTATCTCAAACTACCATTATTACTATTGATCCATCATTATCTTCCTACATGGTAATTACAATATTACCACTCTTACAGCAAATAAAGTTCTTCTTACACTCAATTCAGTTAGAATTTGTTTTATACAAAGTTTCTCAGCAGAAAACTTTGCTTAAATTTAAACTTTATATTAAACATGGAAAATATTTGTCGTTTGGGGTAAAATATAGTGCCATTTCAATATAGCATTGACAGAAAGAATGGCAACATGAATGAATGTTTAGACAGACTTTCTGAATAACAGTGTTTTTTTCGTCTAGAAAAATAGCAAATTGGAAAGGCTGAGGGAACTGGGTCTCTTTAGCTTGGAGAAAAGGAGACTAAGGGGTGACCTCATCTATGCTTTTAAATATGTGAAGGGTGCTTGTCAGGAAGATAGGGTCAGGCTTTTCTCAGTGAAGCCCAGTGACAAGAGAGGGGGCAATGGTTGTAAGCTGAAGCATAGGAGGTTCCCTGTGAATGCAAACTAAACTTTTCTCCCAGTGAGGGTGCCAGAGCACTGGAACAGACTGCCCAGAGAGGTTGTGGAGTCTCCTTCTATGGAGGTATTCAAGACTCGTCTGGAAGTGCTTCTGTGTGATCTGGTCTAGGGAATCCTGCTGTGGCAGGGGGGTTGGACTGGATGATCTTTTGAGGTCCCTTCTAACTCCTAACATTCTGTGATTCTGTGTAAAAATCTTCTGATGCGTCAAACTAACATTAATGTTGATTTCTACCTAAGGACCTCACTTGTGACTGCCCCAAAGGTTAGAAAGAGCAGATTGCTTCAAAGATGTTTGGTGACAGAAATTATTGTTGGGTCAACAGTGTATTTTGAGAATAAGTGTCTTCTATGTTGTCCTGGTTGGAGTTAGAACAGAATTCTGTTCAATGATTTTACTTCTCAACTAAAGCTCTTCTCAGTAACTCAAGTTCTGAAATTAACAGCACGCTTTCTCAAGAAGTGCCTACTTCTAGCAGTGGTAAGACCTAACGTTAGAGTTAATACCAAGGATTGGTATTCAGAACAAGGTCACTGCTAAATCTTGTGTCACATGTGGGCAAGATGTGCAGAGTAAAAGGCTGCACGTGCAGGAAAGAGCAGACAGGACAGGTGACCCTGAACTGACCAAGTGACCATTCCATTCCATATACATCATATTCAGTATAAAGCTGAGGGATCACAAGGGTCAGGCTCTCTTGCTCTTCTTTCTGAGGAGGACTCTGTTCTGTCTTCAATCATAATCCATAAGTCCCTGAATCCACTTGTGGTATCCAGGCCCTGAGTCTAGTTCCCATCTGCTTCTGAGTCCTTCTGCTACAATATCAGTGGTGATAGTGACTTAGTTGCCATCAGGGAGGGGGTGGATGTGATAGTGGGTTTATTTATATTTCATTTTATTACTGTTTTCATTAAAGTAGTTTTAGTTTTCCTTTCCAATCCACATGTCTCTCTCTCCCTTTCTCTCTCTCTTGTTCCTTTTCCCTTCTGATGTGGTTTGTGGGTGAGAGGGGGTAATAGAGAGCATCTGTTACTGGGTTAGTGGCCAGCCCAGCTCTAACCCTTAACATATGTGATGGCAGAACATGTGTACCTTACTGTAAAAATTTACAGTGGTTGCTCTGAGTATTTAAATGGATGGTATCCTCACTTCTATGCTATTATGTCAACAATGCAGAGTCAAATATGTATTATACATACAAAGATGCCTTCTCATGTTAAAGTATGTCTTACTGCCATGACATAAGCTATCACAGTGTTGGTAGCTATGATTTCAGTTTACTAGACAGCATAATTTTGTATTAAATACTACCAAGAAAAAATGCCTGTTAAGTTAGATGAAAATGTCAAAATTGACAAGAAAGATAGCCATTGCCATGCATAGAACAATTAACTATGATAAATGTTTAGAGTATTTCATATTCATTCATTATTTTATCCACTTATGCAAACCATCAGGTTATTATTTGTAGGACTCCCTTTGACCTTTTTTAAGGTGAAGTCATTAGTTAAGACAGCCTTGCTGGAGAAGGATGTGAAGAGATACTTTATTATTCTCATAGAGGAATTAATTAATTAATTGTTCCTAAGGAAGACCAAAACATTTTGGGTTGTCTTCTCTACAACATCATATATGAGTATAGCTTCTCCACAGAAGTCCTGTCTTAAACAGAAGCTAGGCTTATGTTTCTAGACGACAATAATACAGCAACTTTCTGAACTCCGCAAATCACAATATGGAAACACTATCATTTCCATAAAGGGTTTCTTTAGCTATAGCAGAAGCACACAATCCTTTTCTTCATACAAATACTCAGAAAATTTCAGATTTAATTGAAATTCTGTTTCAATATATTGATTATCAAGCTATAAAACTTTTAACCTTTTTTTCAGAAGTCTTTCTTTTTCCAGTTGAGCATGCATAATGCTTGTAAGTTGTATTCAGTGAAAATGAAAAGCTTTACATCTCTGAGACTCATTAGTATGTAAATGAACTAACAAGCATGTGCACAGCAAAGCAGAGGCTATAAAAAGTAAAATGGAGCTTAGTTTACCAATATTTTGCAAGTGTTTTAACAGCTTGCACAATTAAGTTTGGAACTATGGTGAATTGGATTTGTGTGTGTATTTTTATCTGTTTGATTGACAAAATTTTTCCTTTGTTTAGCTCTAATTACTTTTTTGGGTTACTTTCAAGTTGGAGATTTGCATTTACTAGGCAACATGTATCCTTGCCATCCTGTATCACATGAGAATATATCCATATGTCCAGTTGCTTGGCTGTCAAGGACTAGGGAGCAGAGAAGAAGTACGCGTGCCTGTCAAAATCCAAAATATTGTCCAAGAGATCTAAATCTGGAGGAAATCACACTTCCCATCTATCACATTTTAAGGGAGCTCTCAAGAATTTTAGGCTGTGTAGCAGGTAGAGGTTGATTCATCACAACAAAATGTAGATGCCTGTGTTTGACTAAATCATCTGTAGTTTTCATTATTGGATAGAAAAAAAAGAACATCTCATCCTAGACTAGACTTCAGAAGTAGGTTAGATAAAGTGTTTCTAAACTTTTCTTTTTTGCTGTTAAAGCAGAAGATGACTAGCTTAGATAAAATATCTGTACAGCAGACATCTGAAGTCCAGTGAGATTAATCCACAAGTGGTACATGTGCTGTGTTGTTTTTGGGAGGAATTGACTCTTCAGCTATCCATGTCGCCCTTGGACAAAAAGAAAACATCCCTCTTTGTTGATGGTAGGGGTTGTCTCAGATGACATCACAGGAAGGAACAGAGAATAATATTTTTCTAGATGTATCTGTTCTGCTTGCTGTGTTGCTTTTTAATTTGTCCTGAAATAAGGCTGCAGTCCTTGCTACAATATATAAATAAATGATTTGTTGACTATTATGTTAGGCAGAAAATAGCATAGCATCTTTAACTGAAAGATTAATCTCAGACGGAGAGAGAATGGCTTCGAGGAACTGTTAAAGTTACCAGCATATAATGGTTTAGTTTAGCCATGTATATCCAATTGGATATCTATAATAAATATGTATAAATATGCATGTAGAACATTTTAATACATTTTAAAATCAATCTTCACTAGAAATAAACATAATTTTATTTATATAGGACACTATATATGAATAGTAGTGAAGTATATTAAAAATATGTACATAACACCTGCTGGGTCCATCAGTACTGTTAGCAGAAAACATCTGGAAAAAAGTCCATTTATATATGACTCTGTTCCTTATTTGAAAAAGGGGGTGACATATTTTTATTGAAGCTGTCACTAAATGATGTTTAAAAATTTAGCATGAATAAATATTTAACAAGTACTCCTGAGTTCTCCTTATCTTTGTCTTGAAGAAATATTAGTTACTAAATTGATGAAAAGAATTCCATAAAAGGACTTATTAAGTAAATCCAAAAGTACATATTGTTTCATACAAGGCAAATGCCAGTACTAAATGCTCTTCACAGTAGTTCTCAAACATAGATTAAATGCAAACAAATTAAACATTTTTCTTGCTGATAAGGCTTCAAAGCAATTTACAGTTCATCTTAAAACAAAAAATGCTTGGCTTTTTTATTTAGTCCTTTCCCTGACTTTTAACCTAGATATCATCCTAGATGCAGATTTTTTTGAAATTTATGTTAACTTTATTAGATGCAAGGAAATACTTAGAAAAGATATTTTATATCTCAGTTCAAATTCTTACCTCTGGAAAACAAAGAAGCTAGGTTTAAAGGAGCAGTACTAAAAAAATACTGGAAACATAAGAACAGTAATACAAGCTTTACTCCTTGATCCTCAGAATAAAGTTAGACAGTGTATCTAGGGAAAAATAGATTAGTAGATCATGTTCTAAAATAAATATAGTCCTAAATACTGATAAAATATTTATCTTTAAGATAAGCAGGTTACACACATGATTACAAAACATTGTTTTGCCGCATTTTGAAAATAATTTAAAAATAAGATTTTGATACCAAACAATTCCATGAAGACAGTTTCAGTAAATTTTATTGTTGTTCAGTTAAATATTGTCAGTAGTCTTTATTTTATCTGCATAGTTGTTTAACAGAACATCTGTGAATGTATTTCACAATTTCTATGCTTAATGTGCAGCACCATTAAATACAGTCAGAGTATATTTGTGTTTTTACACAAATGCTGAATTTACCAGTAGTCTATTCTGCTCCTAGATATATGAAGGACATGTACATCTTGGTTTGTCATTTGTGATTCTTAAGACAAAACCTACCTAATCTAAATTTTGGCTGCATTATTGTGATGTTGTGGTAATTCACCATTAAAACATAATAAGCTTCTTTTCCTTTGGTACTAAGAATTTATTTTTGGCACTTAATTTTGGGCTGGATCAGCTTCCTAAAGGAGCTCACCTCCTAGTCTCAAAAACGTGAATATTGGCAGAGAGGATAGGAAGAAACCAAAAGGGCTGAGATTAGTAAAGGAGAGTGGTATCACTGTGTTGGATAAAGATGACATTAACCTGAGATGGAATTACACGCTTAATTTCCTGTGCTTGATGAACTCATCTCTGATTCCAAGTCAACACACAGCATATGAAGGCAGCCTGCCGTTTGCAAAGTGTAGATTATTCAAGACAATGGCTTTTATATTAGTTATTCTACTATACACTTCTCTTTCCTCAGATTGGAAAGATAAATATTTACAACAGTAGAAGCAGTTTTCAGCCCAGTACATCTGTTAAGCTGAGAAAAATGAGGAGAGAAGGTATTTGTTTATTTTCCTTTACCTTTCATGAGAGTGCACATTTTTGAGTAGAAAAGACTCAGTTTCAATGAAATGCAGAAAGTCCTGGCAAATTGAATGCTTCACATCTCATAAATTACTTCTCTGATGCAAAATAATTATATAATGATTTTTTCAAAAAGGATGACTTCAATAGTTTGTTGAATATGAGGCCAAGTATAGAAGATAATAATTGTAAGATCTTAATATATCTTGAAAATGAGTAATTAGGAAAGTTCCTCTTTTCTCTCTGCTTCTTCATGATTAAAGAAGTGACCTATGTATTGATAGAACATAATTCTAATAATTTTCATTTTTGGACAGTTAAAGCAAGTAATATAATTTTAAAGTTTCTTTTTTCTATCAGAGTGTGTGACTGGTACATTGTCAGTACAATGTTGATTTATTTTGTGATGCTAATAATAATCCAGTAGAATAAGATGTCTAAGCTCTTGTTTTGCCAGTTCATGTTATCATACAGTACCCAAATGTAATGTATAATTAGATTAGAGATTTCAATCAGTAGAAAAGGACAGGATTGACCACTTCAAGACAAATAGATATTCCCAAGAAGCAACTCAGTCTTCTAGTCTTATTTTACAATTCCAATTCTAAAACAATATCTTTTAAAAAATATATCAAGACACAGACAACAGTACTGGCACCACTTAGCTTTCAGGGAAGGAATGCATAAAAGTAATTTTGTTTATTTTGCTTGACCTTACAACAGATGACCATCTGGATAACTTCTGTGCGTGGTGCCAAAAAAGCCGTTAACCACTAAAATAAATACAATTAAAATGAAAAGCTGCCAAGAGTGTGTAATCACAGATCTCAGAGTCAAATCTACAGATACAGGTCAAGTATTGATTTTCAAGAAATTTATCTTGCATAAATGTCTTGTACTAGGAGGGAGACCCACTCCCACTGCTTGATGCTCTTCACTCTCATGGACAGTTTACATTCAGTTTTATCTAACTTTTGTTTGGCTGGGGGGAGAGTGGAGTATGTGAGTTCCTTTTCTGTCGGTGTTACTAGTATATTTAAACAGCAATTCAACTTCTGTTCTTGCTTTGCTTATCAAGACAGTTTAATTCTCATGGTTTCAATTGGAATTGCAAGTGCCTGAAACCATTGAAAATCAGGATGTAATCCTTCTGAGCCTGATCTGCTTATCTGAAGGAATACTGTAAGGCAAAATAAATAGGGTAGGTTTAGGGACAAGCTGTAACTTTACAAAGCTCCAGGACACCATGGGTGAAACGCTGTTAAATTGTAAAACATATTGAAGTGTATTTTGCTTGCTGGCTTTTTAGTAATTTGTAGTATCCAGTTCACTATTTTCTGGGAAGCATTCGCTTCCCTTTTTGAACAGAGTTTTTCTTGAAGTTTTGGCATTGAGTTGGAAGATGCAGTTTTTCATTAAAAAAACTAGTAACTCTTAGATTTTTTATAAAGATCTCTTTAAAAAATAAAACCAGTTCAAATATGAAGCAAATTGATCTTTATTTTATGTTCATTATCTGATAATCATGGCATCATAAAACCATGGTCCAACCTTTCTTGGCAAAAGCACAGTCTAAATAAGATCGCCCAGCACCCTGTCCAGCTGAATCTCAAAATTGTGCAATGTTGGGGAATCTATAACTTCCCTAGGGAAATTATTCCAGTGACTGATTGTTTTCGCTGTGAAAATTTTTCCTCATGTTCAGTGGGAGGCTCCCCAGGAGTAACATGTATTCAATATCCCTCATCTTTTCCATGTGACTTCTTGTTAAAGGAAGTCTCCATCTTATTTGTAGCCACCCTTTAAATATTGGAATGTGGTAAGCCTTCTTTTCTCAAAACTGGACAAATCCACTTCTCTCAGCCTTTACTCATAGACAGGTTTCCCAGTCCTCTAATCATCTCTGTGACCCTTCTCTAGACCTTTTCCAGCCTGTTCTCATCTTTTTTGTACAGCAGGGACCAAAACTGAACGCAATATTCCAGGTATGGCCTCACAAGTACTGTCCAGAATGGGATAATAACTTCTTTACTTCTGCTGGTGATGTCCTTGTTCATGCAAGCTATCCTGCTGGCTTTCTTTGTCACAGTAGCATATTGTTCACTCATACTGAGCTTGTGTTTCACTAGGACCCCTGCGTCCCTTTCCAAAGAGCTGCTCCTCAGTCTGTTAGATCCCATTCTGTGCTGCACTCCTGCATTGTGTTTTCCCAGGTGTAAGACCTTACACTTGCTGAACTTCATAAGTTTATTGATAGCCTACTCTTCCAGCCTATCCAGGTCTTCCCGCAAGGTGGCTTTCCCTTCTGAAGTGTCTTTTACCCCACTGAGTTTGCTATCATTCACAAACTTCATCAGGGTATACACATCCAGATCAATTATGAAGGTATTAAACAACAATGGGTCCAATATTGATCCCTGGGAGGCCTCACTTGTGACAGGTTGCCAGTTTGGAAAGAATCTATTTACCAGCACCCTCTGGGGGTGGCCTGTCAGTCAGTTCCTCACCCACTCACTGCACAGACTTCTTGCCTAGACTTGCATCAGTTTCTCAAGGAGGAGGCTGTGGGGAACTGTATTGAAAGCCTTGGAGGCATCCAAGTACACAACGTCCATTGCTCACCCCACATCACCGAGAAGGTTACCTTGTCATAGATGGCAATCAGGTTCTTCAGGCATGATTTGCACTTAGTAAACTTGTGGTGGCTTTTCCCAGTTATGTACTTTGTCTGACTTGTGATAGCCCCAAGGAGGATTTGATTCATAACTTTCCCAGGGGCTGAAGTAGGGCTGATTGACCTGTAACTTCCTGGATCCTCTTTGAAGCTCTTCTTATAGATAGAAATGACATTAGCCTTTTTCCAGTATTCTGGAATGTCCCCAGTCACCACAGCATAGCTATTGCAGAATGTCTCATTGTCATAAAAACCAAAACCCACATGAAAACATGAGCCACAAAGCCAGAAGTTGATTTGCATTTTGCATCAATTTCTGGCTGCACCCTTTCCTCTAACTGGCAAAATGGAAGAAAAGATTGGGCACCAATACTTTTTTCTTACACCCCCAGGGCTTTGTAGTCTTCCTTTATTCTGCCCAAATTCATAGAATCATAGAATGAATCATAGAATCATAGAATGGCTCAGGTTGGAAGGGACCTTAAAGATCATCTAGTTCCAACCCCCCTGCCATGGGCAATAAGGCCACATGCACTAGACCAGGTCATCCAGGGCCACATCCAGCCTGGCCTTAAACACTGCCAGGGATGGGGCCTCCACAACCTCTCTGGGCAACCTGTTCCAGTGCCTCACCACCCTTTGGGTAAAGAACCCCCTTCTAATCTCCAGCCTAAATTTCTCCTCCTTCGGCTTGTAGCCATTCCCCCGTGTCCAATCAGACCAGGAGAAAAGTCTCTCTCCTTCTGCCCTGTAATCCCCTTTCAGATACTGAAAGGTCGCTATAAGGTCGTCTCTAAACCTTCTCCTCTCCAGGCTAAACAACCCCAATTTCTTCAGCCTGTCCTCGTAGGGGAGGTGCTCCAGTCCTTTGGTCATCTTTGTGGCCCTCCTCTGGACCCGCTCCAAGAGGTC